>JAQQSV010013298.1:0-12558 GCA_028646515.1 Pseudochirops corinnae | reverse complement strand
TTGCTGTTCTTACTTTGCTTCTTATGCTTATTCTTATTCATGGTTGGTCTGTGTGTGATTTTTTTTTTATCTCTGTGGAACTCTACTTCCAGAGGCAAAAGCTCTGTCCCAAATTGCTAGAGTTTTCCCAGCTGCCAGAGCTCTTAGGAGGCTGCTGGGTCTGTCCTCCACTCTGGCTCACTGAAAAAAACAAAACCCCGGGACCAATGCCCAAGACCAAGATCCAGATCCAGGCCACTCAACACAAGAGGATTTGGCCTCTGAATGATTGCTTGGTCCCCCTGCAGTCTGCAGGCTGGGAGCTCTGAAGTGGTAGTGTGGAGTCGGGTGCAAAACTTCCACTTCTGTGGCCTCGTTGCCCTGGAGGCATTTTGGCCAGACCTGCTTTTCTCCCCTGATTTCCCCAAGTTCCACTAACCTAATTCTGAATACTGACACAGCTGCCACAAATCTGCTCTCTTGAAGCTCCAGCTGGGGCTCAGCTCCTGTCCTCCTGCCTCCTCCCAGGCAGAGATGCAGTTTCAGGCTAGGCTTGTTTCAGCCTTCAGGGCTGAAGTGGTTCTTCATAGCCAGGCTAACTTTAGTGGAAAGTATATTTGTGTGCATTTTGGAGTTCTAGAATTTGTTTAGAGACATATTTTATGGGTATTTTGGGGTGGCTATGTGAAAGCTGCAATATGTTGCTACTCCTACGCTGCCATCTTGGCTCCGCCCCCCCAAATGAGAAATTATAGAAAAAATCAGTAACTTCATTCAAGAGAATAACAATAATGAGACAACACACCAAAGCTTGTGGGATGCAGCAAAGGCAGTTCTTAGGGGAAATCTTACATCTGTGAATGCATACATAAATAAATAGAGAAAATGGAGATCGATAAATTGGGCATACAATTGAAAAAGCTAGAAAAAGAGCAAATTGAAAATCCCCAAATTAAAAGTACTAAATTAGAAATAATTAAAGCCAAAGGAGAGAATAATAAAATTGAAATTAAGAAAACTATTGAATTAATAAATAAAACTAAAATCTGGCTTTATGAAAAAAAATACAATAAAATTTATAGACCTTTAGTCAATATGATTGAAAAAAAAAAGGAAACCAAATATTTAGTATCAAAAACGAAAAGGGTGAATCTAACTCCAATGAAAAGGAAATTAAAACAATAATTAGGAATTTTTTGCCCAATTGCCTGCACATAAATTTGACAATTGTAGTGAAATGGATGAATATTTACAAAAATACAAGTTGCCCAGATTAACTGAAGAGGAACTAAATTACTTTAAGAACCCCATCTCAGAAAAAGAAATTGAACGAGCCATCAATGAACTCCCAAGGAAAAAATCTCCAGGACCACATGGATTTACTAGTGAATTCTATCAAACATTTAAAGAACAATTGATTTCAATACTCTACAGACTATTGGGAAAATTAGTGAAGAAGGAGTTCTACCAAATTCTTTTTATGACACAAATATGGTACTGATACATCAGGAAGAGACAAAATGGAGAAAGAAAATTATAGACCAATCACCCTCATGAATACAGATGCAATCAATCTACCAACAAATTACTTTATAGAGCTAGAAAAAATAGTAGCAAAATTCATTTGGAAGAACAAAAGGGCCAGAATATTAAGGAAATTAATGAAAAGAGATGCTAGGGAAGGTGGCCTAGCCGTACCAGATTTTAATCTGTATTATAAAGCAGTGGTCATCAAAACTATTTGATACCGGCTGAGGAATAGAGTAGTGGATCAATGGAATAGATTGGGTACACAAGGCTCAATGGTCAATGACTATAGTCATCTACCATTTGATAAACCCAAAGACCCCAGTTTTGGGGAAAAGAACTCAATATTTGACAAAATCTACTGGGAAAACTGGAATATAGTATGGCAGAAACTGGGTATAGACCATTATCTAACACTGTATACCAAAATCAAGTCTAAATTGGTGTATGATCTAGGTATAAAGGCCGATACTGTAAGCAATCTGGGGAAACAAAAAATAGTGTACCTTTCAGACTTATGGAGAAGAGAGGACTTCATGACAAAGCAAGAGTTAGAGAGCATTGTAAATTGAAAAATGGATAATTTTGATTACATTAACTTGAAAAGTTTCTGTATCTACAAAGCCAAAGTAGCCAAGATTGAGGAAAGTGTGAAATTGGGAAATATTTTTTACAATCAGTGTCTCTGATAAAGGCCTCATGTCTAAAATATACAGAGAATTTTGTGAAGTCTATAAGAATACAAGCCATTCTCCAATTGATAAATGGTCAAAAGATATGAACAGGCACTTTTCAAAGGATGTAATTAAAGTTATCTATAAGTATATGAAAGATGCTCTAAATCACTATTGATTAGAGAAATGCAAATCAAAACAACTCTGAGATACCACATCTTACCAATCAGACTGGCTAAAATGGCAAAACAGGAAAATGACAAATGCTGGAGAGGATGTGGAAAAATTGGAACACTGATGCATTGTTGTTGGAGTTGTGAACTGATTCAACCATTCTGGAGAGCAATCTGTTAAAATGCCCAAAGGGTCATAAATAATTGTATACCCTTTGACCCAGTAATCCCACTTCTAGGGTTGGATTTCAAGGAGATCATAGAAGTGGGAAGAAGACCTGTATATACAAAAATATTTATAACAGCTGTTTTTGTGGTGGCAAAGAATTGGAAATTAAGGGGATGCACATCAATTGGGGAATGGCTAAATAAGTTGTGGCATATGCATCTAATGGAATATTATTTTGCTAGAAGAAAAGAGGAGCAGACAGACTTCATATTTTCTTGCAGAGACTTATACAAACTGATGCTGAGTGAGAAGAGCAGAATCAAGAGAAATCTGTACACAATTATAGACATAACGTATGTGTAATGACCAACTTTGATAGACTGGATTCTTCTCAGCAATGCAAGGTTATAAGACAATTCCAAAAGACTCATGATGGAAAAAAGATGTCTACATTCAGAGAAAAAACTAGAAAGAACTAGAGAGAACAGAGTTTGAATGCAGGTTGAAACAAACTACCTGCTCTCTCTCTTTTTCATGTTTGGCTTTGTTTCCTCTTTCCCACTGTTCATTGCATGAGTTACAGTCCTTCTTTATAACCTGACTAATGTCTAATGTGAAAGTATTTGCAGATCCTATACTTGATTGCATGCCACCATGGGGAAGTAGGAAAGGACGGGGCAATTTGAAATTCAAGGGATTGTGGAACTCAATCTTGTAAACTTAAAGTAAACAAAGTAATAAAGATAAAATTTTACTTAAAAATAAAAAAATATATTTTATTGATAAAAAAATGAAAGATGTTGTCTAGGCTATTTTTTTTTATCATGGCTTTCAGGTAGTCCAATAATTTTTAAGTTGTCTGTGCTGCATCTCTTTTCCAGGTCACCTGTTTATCCAATGATATATTTTACATTGTCATCTTTTCTTTCATTCTTTTGGTTCTGTTTCATAATATATTGATTTCTCATAAAGTCATTAGCTTCCCTTTGTTCCATTTTAATTTTAAAGAATTATTTTGTTCAGTGAGCTTTTGGTCTTCCTTTTCCAATTGGCCAATCCTTATTTTTATGGCATTCTTTTCCTCATTGGCTTGTTGGACCTCTTTTGCCATTTATTAGTCTACTTCTTAAGTCATTGTTTTCTTCATTTTTTTTTTGTTGGTCTCCTTTAGCAAGCTGTTGACTCATTTTCATTATTGTCTCACATCACTCATTTCTTTTCCCAATTTTTCCTCTACTTCCCTTACTTGATTTCTAAAATCCTATTTTAGCTCCTCCATGGTTTGCAACCAACTCATATTTTTTCTTGGAGGCTTTTGATGCAGGAGTTTTGACTTTGTTGACTTATTTTGGTTATATGTTTTGATTTTCTTTGTCCCCAAAGAAAGATTCTATAGTCTAATTTCTTTTCCTCTGTTTTCTCATTTTGCCAGCCAATTACTTCACTTCTTGTCTCTTTGTCATGGTAGTACTCTGTTTCCTGAGCGAAGAATACCGTCTCCCAAATTTATGGGGTTTTGCACAGCTGTTGTCAGAGATACTTCTGGACACCTGTCTCAGAACTGTGAGGAGGACTCCTTTTCCACAGCTGCCACAAGCTCTGCCATGCCAGCACTCCTCTTCACCCCAGGACCACTGCCCAAAACTGCAACCCAGATCCAAGCACCTGGTGCCTCAGCACCAGCAAAGAGATTCCTGCAATGGCCCTCTGACCAACCACTTGGTCCCCATATCATGTGCGGACTTGGAGTTCCAGAAGCAGCTGCTCCTGCCAATGTATCTGTCTTCACCTCCAGCACCCCAGGGCAGTAGCTGGACCATGCTCTTCTCTCACCCAGGTGCAATAAGGTTTCCCTACTGACCTTTTACTCTCTCTTTGGCATTTGTGGGATGAGAAGTCTGGGAAGTGCCACAGCTGCCAGTGATTCAGTCCCCCGAGGCCTGCTCCAGCCTGGTCTGTGCTGGGTCTGTGCCAGTGCAGTGCCCATGTGGGACTACGCACTGCTCCCAGACTCGTGTGATAGACCTTTCCTTTGTGCATGCCTGGCTGACTTCAGCTGGAGATATATTTCACTCTGTCATTTTGTGGGTTCTGCAGCTCTAAAATTTGTTTAGAGTATTTTATTTTACAGGTATTGGAGACGATTGGGGACAAGTTCAAGCAAGTTACTATTTTTACTCTGCCATCTTCATTAGAGAAATAAGATAATGAGCAGAAGAGATAATAGTGATAAGCAAAATTGTGATTCTTTTTAAAGATAAAGGACAAAGGACTAGATAATCCCTAAAACCTCAATAAATAATGCAAGAAGTGACCTTAGACCTCATCTATATCTTTCCGTTCAAAGACAAGCCCTTTCTAATGGAAGAGAAAATTGAGATTTTAGAATGGAAACATGGTTTAACCTAGGTCATAGAGGAAATAAACAGTAAAAGCAGAATTTTGACTCAGGTCGTCCTTCTCTAAAACCAGTGCTCTATCTACTATATCAGTCTGCCTCAGGACTCTAAGAGGAGGCTTTGTCTTTAGTGTTTAAAATCAATACCTGTTCTGAGATCATAGAGATGGGTAAAAGCTAGAACTGTAAACATTAGGCATAGAACAGAGTGTAGAGTTGGAACCAAAGAAAAATATAAGAGTAATCAACACATTTATTCTTCTCATGGAGGTAGGAATTGAGTTGATCTATCCATCTATTCATCAAGCGTGGGGTGAAATCTAAGCACCAAAACTGGGTCAAAATACCTGATCTGGGAATTCTCCAGAGTTAAATTGTTAGAGAAGAATAAAGGAAAGGTTTGATCAGGAGAAAAGAAAATGGGAGAATTATAATTCGATTAGATAGTAGCGGAGAGGAGATAGGTGGGACCTACATCCCTGAAAATTTCTCAATAGCTTGATATTTTGGGAATTTGACCAGCCTGCTTAGGGTAGATATTTAAACTAGCTACTGACTTCTCCTCATTAGCAGTTTGTTAGTAATAGGGAACAATATAAAAGCCAGTTTTTGATTTAGTAAAGGCATAATTCTCTTGGCTTTTATAAGTCAAAAGAAAAGCCATTCAGAAGTCAACCTTCAACATGTTTCCTGAAAACACTGTCAACACACTGATGACGGATACTCAATCCATCTTGATCATTGATGACAAAAAACCTTAAAAACTTCTCTCCCCCCAGCTGGGTTCCTAAAGAAACATGAGGCAGAAAACATCTGCAGAAAACTAAGCAATGGAGATGCCAGGAAATCTAATCTACTCCCCATGTTGGAACCAATGAAGGCACAGTTGAATTCAGAAGGTAACCATAGAAATGAGATAGCTGTATTATTATCTCACCAAGACTTTTTCTGTTTGTTAGTTTATTTATGAATTGAGCATCAAAGACTAAGAAAAAGCAAGGATTAAGCAACTGAAAAGTGGAATTACATTTTAAATTTATATAATAAAGCCAAATATAAAAACACATGATACTATCTATTCTCTTTATCTATTAGTGCAGAAAAAAAAAAGTGATTATTTCGGGTAGGATCTCTTTCTAAAACAAAGGAACATGGAAACGGAATTAGGTTTTTCTTTTCTTTTTTTCCATCTTTTCTTTTTTCTGTTTCCCTTTCTCTTTCCCTCCTTCTCTCCTTTAATTTCCTTCTTTTGTGCTTTCCTTCCTTTCTTATTCCTTCCTTATTTACAAAAAGATAAGAAGTACAAAGAGAAGAAATATGAAACTTTTTCTGAAAACTCATAAATTGAAAAATCCACATAGTAAGAAGGCAACTTATCAGACCAATTTTACAAAATATCAGTTTGGAATTTGTCATTAAGAAAAAGTAGGGTCTACATAACAACTATAATGAAAAAGGAGGGCAAAGCTCTAAAAACCTAAGCATTAACTGGGAATTATTATTATTTTAAATTCATGCAGGGAGATTAATACTTTGTATCTTCACAGAATGTCAAATGTGTAAAGATCTCCAATCCCCTGACACCTAGATGCTCTCCAAGCCCTTTCCCCCTGCACTAGCTACTTTCTCCTCTCTTTTCCATTTTGACCTATTAGTGAATCAATTCAGCTCAACACTCTCTTATTCTCTTGTCTCCTTTTTATCATATTGGCAATTATGTCCTGCCATGCCACAATCTTGTATTGCTCCCATCACTCACCAGCTTCACTTCTACATGTGCTGCTGAATGAAGATGGAGAGAATCAAGTACCTGTTATAACTAGGTCTACTACAGATTTATGATATACAACCTTAATAAGATCCTCACTGCTTCTAGGTAATCCTACTATGCCTCCATTTATTATCTCACTTTCCTATTTTCCACAGTGGCTATTCCAAACCTTTTCATCAGTCCTTAACTCTTCAATGACTCCTCTCTGTCAGAGGAAATACTTGCCCCATATTTTACAGACAATAATGAGGCCATTCACCATAAGAGACCCCTTTTCCCCTTTTGCTCATTGCCTAATCATTCAAATGCCTCCTACCACTATTTCCTCCTTTACCTCATCTCACATGATGAAGTAGCCTTGTTCTTTCCCAAGGCTAACTCTTTATCTAATTGAGCAATCCTGTTCCATCCTGTCTTCTCTAATAAACTGAGTCCTCTGTCATCCCCTTACTATCACTTATTTTTAATCATTCTCTCTGTCCACTGACTCATTCCCCACTGCCTATAAGCATGTCCACATCCTCCACCTCCTGAAAACAAAAGAAAAGAAAACAAAAATCCTACTGTCCAACATCTCTTCTTTCCTTTATAGCTAAGCTCCTTGAAAACACCATCTACAAGGTATCCCCACTCTCCCTCTCTCCACTCTTTTCCTAACCCCTTGTAATCTAGCTTGCAGTCCTATCATTCCACTGAAAATGCTCTCTCCAAAGTTATTAATAATATTTTAGTTGCCAAATTTTGCAACCTTTTCAAAAATCCTCATTCTAATAGATGACTTTTAAGAGCTTGACACTGTTGGTCACCCTCTCCTCCTTGAAACTCTTCTTTCTAGGTTTTCAGGACAATATTCTCTCCTAGTTTTCTTCTTACCTATCTGGCCACTCCTTTTCAGTCACCTCACTTCCATTTCTTTGTCTCCCTGTAGACTCCTAAAGATTTAGCTAAAAGCCCATCTTCTATAGGAGGACTTTCCTAGTCCACTGAGCTGTTAATATCTCTCTTTTTGGGTTACCTTTATTCTGCATATGTCTTGAATTTAACTGGTTATTTACATATTATTTCCCTATCAATGTTCATGTTCCTTCAGAGAAGGGACCACTTTTTGCCCTTTTTGTGTTTCTTCTAGTGTTTTCACAATGCCTGTCAGGTAATCAGTGCTTCATAAATATTTGGTGACTGATCTACAATCTTATGGCAATATAAATGATTTAAATTGAATTTGTTTTAAAGATGACAGAAAGGCAGTGTGTTAGTATATCAACTAACCAGAAAAGGAATAGAAAATCTGAGTCACTACCAAAGATTGACCTTCTGCATCATCTACCAGTCTAGTGGTCTCTGTTGATCTCTATGATGTACCCATGACAATTTTCCTTAAAAACTATGGTACCTGTCCCAGCCAAAAGGGAGTACTCAGCCTGCAGATATCAAGCCTATTCCTTACACTAATGAGTCTAAGGCTTCATGCAGTGATGCTGGCTGGTTTCAGAAGTAATGATACTCAAATATGTTATTTTTTTTTACTCTATCTTCCACACAGAACTTTGTACTCTCCAACCTCATGCCTTCTTTCCTCTTCCCTAAGGTCACAACTAATTCAATATTTATAAGATTCAGTTATTTAATTTATTATTATAAATGTATACATATGTATATATAAATATATATATAATGATTACCTATTTAATATATAGTGATTAGATATAATCTGTGTCATCATAAATTGCAATTAATATATTTAATATATTGTGATTTTACATATATATAACCACTAGATACATATACATACATATGTACATACATATATACATACATAGATACACATACCTTTCCACATATGTGATTGTGCACTTAATGCAACCTCTGAGGTTGAGACACAGCTGTGTATGGATCAATTTTCTGCCCCTTGTGCTAATTTTGACATGAAAATTAATACCAAGAAGAGAGAAATATCTACCAGCCAACACAGCATATAGAGCCATACAGCAAGTGGAAAAAAAAATATGCTATTGATAAGTTCACTTACCTTGGCAGCATACTCTCCAAGGATTTACACAAAGATGATGAGGTTGATGCATATATTGACAGAGCTATCTTGGTGATTGGTAGGCTCCAAAGTGAAGAAGAGAAGAGGTATTAGGCCACATACCAAACAGTAGATCTGCAGAGACATTATGTTGACCTCATCGTTGTATGCCTGTGGAACCTGGACAGTGTACCAGAACCATGCCAAAAAAATTGAACCACTTCTCTTTGAATTGTGGGAAGATTCTGAAGATCACCTAGCAAGATTAGGTATTGGACACTGAGGTTCTCTCTCAAGCTAAACTGCCAAACATTCAAACTTTATTGCAGAGAGTATCACTCCAATGGGATGACCACACAACCCAAATGTCCAACACACACTTATATAAAATACTATTTTACGGAGAACTCACACTAGGAAAGTGCTCACATTGGGGGTCAGAAGAAGTACAAGAATAGTCTTACGATCTCTCTGAAGAACTTTACTACCAGTTTTGAGTTATAAGAGATTCTGGTACAGGACCATCCAGCATGGGGTACTCACATCAAAAAAGATGTTGTACTCTATGAGTAAAACAGACTTACGATAACATGAGGAAAACATGAGATGCTCATATAGATGTTTTGTGCTGATCTTTGGTAGACCCTTCCAAGCTCATATTGGACTGCTCAACTACAGTCAAATATAATGTACCTTGTCATTCATTTTCTTAGAGCACAAAGGATGAAAAAAACCCCATAATTTTATACACACCTACACAGAAAAAAAGAAAAGAAAAATGGAACAAATTAAATACCTTAGAATAATAGGCATAGGAAAACGGGAAATTTGCTGATGGGGATAGTGTATTGAAATCCCTTTTCACATCTTAGTTTACCAACCCAACAGAACTGACAAAAGATAGAAGGATAGGTAATTGGGATTTTCTCTTGTCATTGCTACCACTTCCATCTTTCTTATGATGTCACAATCTTCACTTCCATAGCACAGGCTTCTGTTAGTCACAGTCATCCAGTGATATAATTGGAATGAATTCACCTGTTCTGAAGAAGCATCAATGGCCACTTTAGTTACAATCAGTCACAGCCTACCTCCTGGAAGCCTGGTAGTCCTATCCAATGAATTCTGCCTTAATAAAAGAATTTGTTCTGTAAAACCTGGACTCAGTCAAAAGGCCACATGCAAGGACCTAGAAGGTCATACGTGGTCTTGAGGTCTCAGGATCCCAACCCCTGCATCATAGCACCCTGGTGGTCAGCAAACACAGCTCCACTGGTGGCTACTAATAATTACAAATTTGTGCATGGTGATGAGAATCTTAAGGAGAGCAGGTGAAAAGGGAGGAAGTCAATCAAACATTCCAGCAAATATATCATATGCTCATTCTATCCTATCACAAAATGTCACAGCCTTTCCTTAATTAATCCAGTGGTGTGGAGGAAAATAATCAATGTTTCATTTATAACAGGATCATCAGAAACATAATTCCCAATTTCCTTTGAGGGTTTTTTTTTTCTGTGTTAGGAAGAAAATGATAATTCAAACAGATAAGGCAAGGTATGGGAACAAGTTATAGGACTAAACCTGCTTTGCTTGTGAATGCTGTCACTTTAGAGGGACAGAAAATATTTCACATTACTATGAGAAATTTAAATGATTAGTTTGCATTCTATCATGTACCACATTTCTCATTGAATCATTCTTAAGTAGAACCACATGGTCCTTATCTACTGATCAAATGAGAAATCTATTCTAGTATTTTATTTTTTTCCCGCTTATTTCCTTGACTTCTTTTTAATTGAAAAAAAAATCAATCCTCCCCAAACTGAAATTTATCATAATACATATTTTTGCCTTCTTTTCTTTTGATTTGATATATTATAATGGAATATAATCATGCTGTTCACACCATCTAGTATACTTGAGTGGCCCTCATTCTTGAAGTTCCCCATTCACCAAGATCACTAATGCTATATTCCCATTAGAGGTTCATACTTTAAGTTCAATTCACCTTAGTATCTTGAAACTTATAGAAACTTGTCACTCTCCTTTTACTGGGTCCTTTAATTATTCTCATACTTTTTTTTTGCCTTCTCTGATCACTCCAATAGCAATCTGGAGTAGTAGGAAAATATGAAATAGTGATTTTTCCTTTTCCTAAAACATTTAATAACGTCTTATTATTTCTCTTGCTTTGGGAAAATTTAATATTGAATGTCTGAATGAAATATGGGATTACAAGTGTAGTATGAATGGTAATGTTTCTCAACTGCACAGGACAGATACATTGCCTAAATCTTGAATCATGTTGGATTTCTGGAAAATAAATTTTTTACTTTGTTTAGAGACTAAGCATGTGATAAATATGGCCTTTGTTTCTATTTCCATGGACAGATATTTGTTATTATTTTTGTTGTAAAGATGATGAAGTCCTGTATATATAACTATTTGCTTACCATCACCACACCCACATACATAGTACAAAAATGTACTTCATCTCAGACATGTCAGGGTATAAATGTATAATTGATGGGACCTGGCACTGATTGAATATGGGAGAATGTGTGGATTGTGAAAAGCCAGGCATCTTGGTTCTATTGCTTATTAGCTCCATGACTAAGGAAATAATGGAACCTTTATAGATATTAAAAGGAGAAAATAAAGGTAAATATCTGTAAAATAAGAGTATTTGATTAGATAGCTTCTAAGACCCCTTTCAGCTCCAAATCTGTTTTTTATAATTCCATGACTGAAATTAGGTATGCTTTGAATCATCATCCTCATCTTTCAGAATCATAATTTTCCTTAAAAAATCATATTATCTTGCCTGCATAAATCTTGTATAGTCCCAGTGCAATATAAGTTCCTTCTCAGAAGCAACTGTTATATTTTGTCTTCATTTTCTGTCACCAGCACGATATTTTACATATGGCAGCTTGTTTGTTGCATTGAATTTAATTGATTAAATTCTGTCACATGGGGAAATAGGTGAGAAACACATTGTACCATGTGTTTAACAAGTATTGTTTAGTTATCTGCTTTTGCCTGGTATTTGATTCATTTGATACAAAATAATTCAACATATAAAGAACTGAACAAAAATCCAAGTGAACATTAATTTCAGTTGTATTATTGGTTAACATGCTTTAAATTCTAGAGACTAACTGAAGGAAACTTAGAGATAAGTCAGAAATTCAGTCCAAGAACAAATTTTTTTTTCTTATTTTTTGACTATGGTCTCCTCTGGGAATACATAAACAAGAAAGTTTTACAGATCACAAACGTTGGCATGAAATATATGTAATGAATAATAAATTCACAAAATAAGCCATGAGATGATCCAGATTATACTCACCTCATCTTATTTGTTTCCTTCCTTCAACTCCTAAACTAACTATGATGACCAATTATCTCAAAGCATATAGATTAATAAAGAGACAAAATACCTTGTATCTTTAGACACCATTGTGCCCAGAATCTCTGAAAAATGATGAAGCTAGAAAAAAATCACAAAGCATGTGTAATGCCATGCACCAGTAGATTCCCAAAGGAATGCTACTGTGAACAGCTTTTAGAGTTCAGATTACAAAATATAGTGAACACTCTGTTTATTCCATTACAAATCAAGACAAACATTCAAAACATTGTAATATTCACAACATTACATCTTATTACAGAAAATGGCCACACAGTTTTCACTACAGTGGCCACAATATTTAGAACAAGGCTTATCACAGAAAATGGCCACACGGTTTTCACTACAGTGGCCACAGTATTCAGAACAAGGAACAATAGAATACTCAAACTTCCACTCATGGGGCAACTCAATTATTAGTCA
>JAQQSV010013297.1:0-12559 GCA_028646515.1 Pseudochirops corinnae | reverse complement strand
AGAAGAAAAAGATTATACTCTTCTCCATATTGTGATAAAAAAGAAGAGGAAAGCTAAGTATAGCTTAATATTCACCATAGATAGATTTGGAAATAGATAAATTTTGGAAAATTTCAGAGAGATCAGCAGCAAAGCTATGTGGGATGGCATAGACAAAAAATTCTAAAGAGGAAGTCATCCCAGGAAAGTAAGGAAACTCTCAAGAATTAAATTCTGAATTTGCAAAAGGAGAGGTAAAAACAAACAAACAGGAATTATCTGAAGAGGCTAATAGGGTTGCACTGAGAACTCACAACCCAACCTGGAATTTTCAAAGTTATGTACCAAAGAGGGAAGCAAGGGCATATAACAGGGAATGAATATCAGAATATGGTGTGATCCTATATAGACAGTACCGAGAACTCTAGATGACACAAGGCTGGTGAAGGAGGGTAAGAACAGCAAAAAAAGTTCCTGTTTTTGTTTGTTGTGTTTTGCTTTGCTTTGTTTTGTAGTTGGTGAGTTAAATAAGGGGATCAAAGAAGGGATCAGACTTGATGTGGTGTAAGATTATGCTAACTGAAAAGAAAGAGAAGGCTGACTGCCTAATTACTATCTCCATTTTGTTTTCTCTTCCTAAAAGAATGACTTTTACACTAGAAATTAAAAACAAAAATGGTTAACCAGCAGTTGCTCTCCAAGATAAGAAAGAATATGGTAAGAGAGTATCTAAATGCCCTTGTTAAATTCAAATCACCTGACACAAATGAAATCTATCCTTCCATTCTTGATGTACAAGACAGATGAGCCAGTGTTAGTGACAAAGGAGAGGTCATGGAGAATGGGAAGGGTATCCCAAAAATAGAGAAGGGAAAATGATGTCCTAATTTTCAAAAAAAGGGAAGAGAATTAAGTCTGAAAACTCTAGTCCTGTGAATCAACTTCAATTCCTGAGAAAAGTCTAGAATGGATAAATAAGGAATGGTTAGTGAACATTAAGAGGAGCGAACAATAATTAACGTCAGCCATTGCTGGCTTTATGAAGGGCAGCCCTGCTGCACTTCTCTTTTTTCCTTTTTAAATCTTTTATTTTTGAGAGGAAATTAAACGAGTTCCTGAAGAGTTGGGAATGCAGGTAGACATAATTTACCTAGGACTCAGTGAAGCATTTCATGGTATTTCTTACTATCTGGTGATAAAGAAAGATGCTAAGGAAATGATCATTCAATTGGATGGATTCCAGATTGGAAGAGGAGTCATTGATGGCTCACTGTTAGCTTGAAGAAGAATCTTCAAGGAACTGGGTTTTGCCCTGTGATGATAAGATTTTTATTGATGACTTGAATAAAGGCACAGATGGTATGATCTTGAAATTTTCAGATGACAGAAAATTGGAAGAGAAAATACACTGAATTTAAAAATCAGGATCCTGAAAGATCTTTACAGGCCAGAGCACAGGACAAAATTTAATAAGGCAAATTTCAGTGGGTATAAATGTAATTTCTCATGCTGAGGTTTGAAAAATAAAACAACAAAGAGGCATTTTCAGACAACAGTTTGTCTGAAAAGGATCTGGAGGGGTCCAATGAATGCCAATGGTGAGATATGATAGCCCACAAAATGCTAATGTGATCTTAGGCTGCATGAATAGAGGCTTAGCTGCCATGTCTAAAAACCACATATGGAGTATTCCGTTCAATTCTGGAAACTGTAGCTTGAAGAGGACATAGGTAAGCTGGATGGTATGCAGAGTGAAAGTAAACAAAATGGTAAAAAGCCTTGGATTAATGTCAAAGAAAAGGATGCTGAAGGAACTAAGAATGTTTATACTGGAGAAGAGAAGGGTTTGGGGAAAGGGATAGCTTTCTAAATATTCCAGGTTTGTGGAAGAGGTATTAGACTTGTGCTTTCTTAAGATTCTTCTAGCTCCAACACTATGAGACAAAGGATTTTATTACATCTGGAAACACAATCCTGTAGGGTATTCTTAAATGAGAAAAGAAAACCTGAAACTACTTTTTAGGGATACTTTCAACTTGACTTTTCTATGTGCATTTAATTGTTTAAATGCATTTAGATTTATTATTTTTGACATTAATTGTGTCAATTGAGTTTATAACTGTCTAATCTTATGCTGAGAAAATAGGCTATGAAATCTCTGATGAACTAAAACTGTGACTCAGTACACAATTGCTTGATAAAACTGAAAGATGAGTCATGCAGCAGAAATACACCGAAGATTTTGAGCACCAAAATGATTCACATACTTCAAGTCCAAACAAATTATCTTGATTTCTGAAGAACAAGACAGGAAGAAATATTTCTTTAGCACATCCCACACCTAAGTCTGTGAGGATATGAGTCTGGAAATTTTTTGGTCTCTGAAGGGAAATGAGATTGTTAGAGATAAACCTGGATTTGTTCATGTCACTGGGTTTGGGTCAAAGGCACAATCCAAAACACCTTTGCAAATATATCAGACTGTCCTCTTCAACTCAGTCCCAGTGTTCCAGCAGGATGCACATTTGACTCCATCAGGCTATTCACTCTTTTATTCAACACTGACGTCAGCCCTCAAATACATGTGGTCCATATGACAACTAACGGGGCTTAGTGAGGTCTTGCTATGTCTGCCATTCTCTATGTGCACATATTCAGTCTTTCCACTTAGAATCACAGAATCTTAGAATCAAAAGACATATTGAACACCATTTAGTCCACATGCTATCTTCCCTTTACAATATGCTTAAAAGGTCACCCAGATTTTGTTTGAAGTCTCTTTCTAGTACTAACATGGATATCATATTTCCCTTCAGTCTTTTATTTTCTGAGACAAGTGACTTAAGTTTTCTCAACTTCAGTTTCCTCATCTGTAAATAGGGTTAATACCACTTATTTCATAAGGTTGTTGTGGGGACCAAAAGAAATAATATGTTAAGCTGTTGGCAAACCTTAAAGTATCACATACACAGTATTATTATTTTTAAACTAAAAATTCCTAGATGCTTAAAGCAATAATCACTTGATAAACATCCTGGCTATCTTCTTTTGAATACATTCTAGCTTTTGAATGTCCCTCCTAAGATAAAGTAACCAGAATTGAACACAGTACTCTAGGTGTGAGATGGATAGTATAGAGTACAGTGGAACTATCAACCCCCTTGTTCTGGACTGTAGGCTTCCATTAATCTGAGTTAAGGCAAGGTTAGCTTTTTGGGGATGCCATGTCATAGTTGATATTTTTAAGCTAACTGAGGATGGACTCTGGCTTCTCATTCTTTGGTAGGTCTTCAAAGGCATTTTATGTTCTCAAAAATGCTGTCAAATATCCAGAATTAATGAATTCTATAATCAAACCTTGTAAGATTTCTACTTCGCAGAACTTCTCTTAGTTTGTTATATGCTCTTAGGAGAGGAGAAGCAAGGGGGTGTACATATTCAGACACTGTCAGAGGAATGGAATTACAGATTGACAAGGGCTGTGTCAGACTTGTCCACTGACATCTTTATGACTGATAGGATTTTTCACTTTTCATTCAGATGTTAGGATGAGCTAAACACAACCTAAAGGCCAAACTGGAACTTTACCCATGGGAAAAATCTTCAGGTTGAAATTTTGGAAAATACTTTAGCAATAAGCAGATAATGAAAAATTGCAAATACCTGAGTAGCCTGAATCTTGAAGCCACTAACTTTTAGACAGTTTAGGGAGTTAATCTCTTTAGGAAAGTTGCTATGACAGTTCATTTTAATATCATATTATTCTACTTCTTAATTATTTTTATAATACCACCCCATTTGCATATTCCACAAATGAAATGAGCCCATCCATGGCCTACCTGTCTCATTTCTTTGTAGTTGTGGTGCTTAAAATCCAAGTCATCTGTAGTTGTCATTTCATTTCTTCTGTGATAATAGTTATTAGGATCTAAGGGAAAAATACAACTTTTTATTTATTCAAATAAATCCAACAATCTTTTGAGCACTTACTATGTGCCTAGTCCTGTACTAGGTGCTTCTGTGGTCACAGAAGCAATCTAAGATTTTTGTCCTGGCTGTTAAGAAGCTTTTGTTGTTATTGTTCAGTTGTTTTCCATCATGTCCTATTCTTTGTAATCCCATTTGGGACTTTCATGGCAAAGATACTGGAGGGGTTTGCCATTTCTTTCTCCAGCTTATTTTACAGATGAGGAAAATGAGGCAAACAAGGTTAGGTGACTTGCCCAGGGTCACACAGTTAATACGGGTCTGAGACCAAATCTGATAGGCCTCTAGCCTCTGTGCTACCTAGCTGCCCATTAAGAAACTAAGAGCCTAAATTAGGAGTTGGTCAGAAGGAGTAAGGGAAAGGTATATTAAAACAGAAAACAAGTGTTATTCTGTGGTACTTAATTCAGCATGAAAAGTCACCAAAGAAAAATCTTCATTACAAACTGATAACATCAGTGGCTTGAAGAAGATATTGTTAGTCTTTTGAACATCAACTTATTTTTAGTAAACTTTGAGGTGTGGCTAAAATATCATGATTAACAGTTAAATTATTTTTTTCTGTTGATTGTGTCAAAACTTGAAACATTATAGAGCCTTTTAAATGAGATCTACAGTCACTAAAATATTTCAGTATAACTATCCCTGTAAAGAGAAAAAAAATAAATAAAATAAAAAATCTAGGTCCAAACCTGTACCAGAGGAAAGCAGGCTGGATTTTCTTTATGAAATCATATTGTTCTTTATGGCCTCAAGTTTTGTTTTCTGAAACAAAATCCTCTTTTTTTATACAATCATTGTCCAAAGAATTAAAAATGAGAATCTCCTAAGGGCATTGAAGCAGCCTATGGTGAGTGTAAGCTGTAACACGTATACAGTCAAGAATTGAGGAAATAATGGTTAGAAATATGTCATCAGACAATCAGACTGATATGATCAGGAGAACAGTAGATCATGTGTTCTTCCTTTGCATTTTGGTGCCACAAGAAGGCAAGATATGTCAGAAGGAATCAGAAATGACAATACACCTGCTACAAACATTTTAAGACAGATGGTATTGGCCTCTGAAATGGGCAAAACATGAGTAAACAGAAAATGGATTTCAGATATAACTGCTTTTATTATGGGTTGACTGTATCACCAGAACATTAGAAATCTCTTACCAGTGTTAGGCAAGACGTTCATGCTACTTTTCATCAAAAGCAGCCTCAAGTCCAAGTTAGACAACCATGAATCACAGAGCATACCTCACAAATGAACCCAGGATAGGTGAATTTGGGGAAGATACCAAACACAGTGGATAGAGTGCTGGCCTGGAGTCAGGAAGATTCCTCTTCCTGAATTGAAATCTGACTTTGCACACTTATTAGCTATGCTACCCTCGGCAAGTCATTTAACCCCATTTGCCTCAGTTCTTTATCTATAAAATGAGCTTGAGAAGGAAATGGAAAACCACTCCAGTATCCTTATTGAGAGAATCCCAAATAGAGTCACAAAGTGTCAGACACGACTGAAAGGACTCAACAACAACACAACAATGACAACAACAACAAAAACAACACTGAGAAGTGACTTAAATGTGAAAAAGAAAAAGGTAAAGACCCTGAAAGCACTGCAAATCTACAAAACACAAGCTCTGAAAGTAAAGAAATACTAAAGGATAATGAATGGAATAAAGAAATGACATGCAAAAATAATGCCGATATCTCCTATGAGGTAGAAGGGTTTATTTAAAATGAAATTTTGAAAAACTCCTTTCTAATTTGAATACATGAGTCCACCAAACTGACCACCTATAACCAAAGAATGTAGTTTAAAAAATTGATGTCTGCTATAATTAGCATGACTGAATGTGTTCTACAACATCTGACAGAGTGTAAAAACTTGTCATAGTCAGTAAAAATGGCTCGTGCTGTCACCATTTCTGTAATAAGGACTATAGGTAGAGTTCTCTAGGAATACTCCTGAAGACATGAAGCAAATGCCATTAAGGCAGAAACACATTGAGAAAAGCATTTGAAAATCTGTAGAAATAAATGCTATAATTATAACTATGTCTCACCATTACACATAGTAGAAAATTTGAACACCATATAATTTTATTAAGGATAATGAAAAAGAAACATAGAAAGAATCTGTACAACAAAAGAATAACAGAAATTCTTGACATCTTTAAAAAATTTAAATGTGAAAGTCAAATGGTTAAGGCAATACCGGGAGTCAAGGCAGCACAAAGAGTAAACAATTCATTAGCAATCAAAAACACTACAGAGGCTTAAAAAGCAAAAAAACAAAAACCAAAACAAAAAAAAAAACAGGAAAGGAATAACTTCTGAAGTTCATTTTCATGCGGAAAAGGAAAAATTCTTGTTATATATTTGACTGGAAGAAATCACAAGAAAAACACAAGGTGCATCAAATTTAAAAGAGAAATGTGTGCACCATGAATGGATGAATGGTGATGCCAAGAGAAATGAGAAACTCCTAATTTTCTACAAAACTGGGAAGCAACTATTCTAGGTAAAATCCACAATTAATGGTTCAAAGGTTTAATGGTGGCATATCCAGCTTTCTCTCTGAGGCAAGTCTGACTGCAATGTCTCTAAACAGACAATACATAGGGATGGGGACTGAACCTGGTAATTGTGGTAATTGGTAATAGTGAGGTCCTGGTGAGAAAATTCCTCTAGTGATGCAGGTTGGCACTTTTTCCTGCAGCTTATACTCTTAAAATGTTGTCCTGAACAAGGAAAGATGAAGTGATTTACATCTACTATGTGTCAGAGATAGGATTTGAAGCCTAGGTCAACTATCTATCACACAATGGTACTCCTCTAACAGGAGTTGAGAGGGAAGGAGGGAGGGAGAGAGGGGGACAGAGGAGGGGGGGAGAACAGAAAGAGAGAGGGAGAGAGAGAGAGAGAGAGAGAGAGAGAGAGAGAGAGAGAGAGAGAGAAACATATACCAGTGATTCTCTCCAAGCAGGGACAATTTTTACATGTTTAAGCAATTTATACAAGGTCTTCATAGCTAGAATCATTCAAAACAAATCTGTAAGTTCAATAAATAAATATATTGGCTGAGAAACAAAAAGGAAACTAAAATTTTAAGGACAGTCTGAAAGTGTCCCAACATTTTTACTGTCTTTATTGATTAACACAAAGCCTTAGACTCAGTTCTGTACTCATGGCTTTGTCATGTACTGCAGAAAGATACAAGCATGGTGAGAAGGTTAGTGTTTGATATACACATGGAAAACTGCTTTTTATTTAAAATGCAATATCAAAATGACGATGTTAAGAAAAAATGACATAAAACAAGACAATTGATGTAAATTATCTCCATGAAGGGAACTTAAGCCTGCTGTTCTAACCTGGATAACAAAGAGAAAGCAACAACCTATAAATGATTTCATCTGCCAATTACCTGGACTGGCCCAGTATCTTAGGATATAGAAATAAAGCAGATGGGAATGTGTCTTTAAGTCATTTATGCTGACAAAATCATACCAATTTCTGATGTTAAAACATTTGAAAATTCTGACATTTCAAATTTCAAAGTAGTTTATTATAGTTATTATAGTTTATTATAAAATGTTTTACACTGATTTTTAATTTGATCCTTGTTAAAATTCTGGTAGAATAAATATGGTTTTAATTTTACAAGTTAACAAACACAAACAAATAACTGAGGCTCAGAAAAGTTGGGTAATGTGCACAAGGTTGATAGCAAGTAAATGGTAAAGATGTGATCCCCAAATAAGTTTAGCATTCTTATTTTATGGAATGTTTTTCCCATCTGAGGAGGAAATTAGCTGCTGCAAAGAAGTCACCATCACTTCCATTTCCACCATCACATCGCCATCAACTTTACAACCTCATATTCATGAATGAAGCTTTCACTCATGCATAAGATTACTATTTTCAAATAGAATAGAGCATTGGTTAGCTCAGAAAGAGAGAGAGAGAGAGAGAGAGAGAGAGAGAGAGAGAGAGAGAGTCTTTAAAGACTTACAGAAAGCACACAGTCCCATGCTAAACAGTTTTATTTTCATTGTCATTTTTTTAACAAAAATTTAATCTGGGACTAGGTCTTCTTTTCTGAGGTAACTCTGTAATGCACTGTTTGCAAACCTCCAAACCAAGGACAAATGAAGCAAGCTTCCTGATGTTGGAAATGGGCATAGACCCAGAGGCATGCAGCAAACATTTGAATGCCCCTTTCTCTTGTTCATTAGCTGAGGAGCCAAGCTAATCCAGGTCAAACTTTCTGTGAATCATTTCAGCCATGATGACCACTGCAATTATTTCTAAGCTTCCTCTGGGTACTTCAAATTATTTATGACACATTCCTTATTCTGCCTCATTGAATCTTTGTGACATGAGCCACAATAAATAATTCTACTTTATAGAAATGGAGTTATCACAACACAAACTCTCCCAGTTCAGGCCAAACTGGAAAAGGTTAAGTACACTTCTATAGACCCACTATGTGTCTTTTGCCAAGGAACACCCTAAACAAGGGTGGGAGGATTCACCACCAGGGACTAGACAACAACATGATAAATTGTTCTGGCTTCAGTCAGTCAGGAAAGCTGCATATTAAGGTATGGAATGATTGCAATCTGTGTATGTGACTGAAGCAGCCACTCCAAGAAAAATCAAAGAATTTCTGAGGTGCTGAAGTAAGCAAGAAAGTGGGGAGGAGAATAAAACATGCTGTGGGTGACGGTTAGACTAAAGGCCATCTCAGGTCCCTTCCCTCTCTGTGATTCTATGAAAAACAAAAAGAAGACACAGAGGGTCACACACACATGTATGTATATCTATATCTATGTATATCTATGTATATATGTATGTATATACATATACACATATGTATATACACACATATGCATATCTAAAGCTGTGTATGTATATATATTCTCGGTTGTTCCTTCCTCTCTCAACTCAAAGTGTTTTCATTGGCTGACCCCCACACTTATATTACTCATTGTCCTCATCTCTGCCTTCTGGTTTCCTTGGATTAAAGATCTACCTTTTGTAAGAAGACTTATCCAGTCCTCATAAATCTTAGCACCTTCCCTGTGAGACTATCCCCAAGTTATCTTGCATATATCTTGTTTGAACATCTATTTGCATGTTGTTTCCCCAATTAAATTGAGCTCTTTGGGAATAAGGACTGTCTTTTGAATTTCTTTGTATCCCCAGTGCTTAGCACAATGCATGGCACATAGTAGGTAGGTACTTAATAAATGCTATTTGATTGACTATAAGAATGAGTACTATTTATATGTAGTACTTTCTATACATTAAGTTGCTTTATATTAACACATGTTTTGTATTATTGATGCTAATCCAGCAACAACTGTATCTTGCTGTTATTATAAACATTGGAATTTACCATATGGGATGAAATCTCAGATTGTAAATTTGGCTTATTATTTGAGATGTCACTTTGATCCTGGTAAAAAGTGTTTGTGTTGACACATCAGTAGTTCTCCATGAAAAGGAAAATGCCATCAGCTACTTTAAAAGAATGCTGCCTAGTCTCTACTCATATAAAATCATCTCTAGGCAGATACAGATTTCTGGAAAGGTTGGGGTTGCCAGCCTTTGGAAGGGAATGGTAGAATCCCCCAACTCATTTTCTCTTTTTCTGCTTCTCTCCTTTCAACAGGAAAGTCTTCAATTGTAACATCATGAGCCTAGTTGTTAAAGCCCTTGAATACTGTTAAGTTGTGATGAATAAATTGGCTATTCCAAAAATGTTTTTGCCATTTTATCTTAGACCAGCCTGAATTTAGGAAGATTTGCATCTATATTCCTATGAGAATTCATCCTGTAACTTTCAGATCCACACATGACAGAAGTTTAATGCTATTAAAACAACGACCCACCTTTCCTCTTATAATGAATCCCTCTGCTATATGAATTAGCATTAGAGTCAGCTTTAAGATATATTATGGAGACCAAGAGAGAGGACCTTAGATACTCCACTTAATGACATTTAATGACAAAAGTGACTCCATTTTTAAGTTGGGCTTAATTTCAATATGAAGGAGCAGTCAAATACACTGTGTAGCATTTAAGTTTTCCCTCTATCTTACTTTTTGTGTACAGTCAGCCAGAGGGAAAAAACAGATCTACCTCCATTCTGAGACACCAAGCTCAATGACAGATTAATAAACTAACTAGTTTCTATTGCTTCAAGGCATCAAATTGCCTTGTCCCAAAGCCAGTTGAAATGGAGACAGGAGACACTCTTTTTAATAAGGGGTCTTTCTTTTTAACATTCTAAATATCTTCACTTTCTCATTCATCTTCATTTGCCTCTTTCCTCTTTTTGGAGGACTAGAGCTCAGAGCACCAAACTCTTCCTGAAGACTTCTAATATAGAGATCTTATAACCTTTCTGGTAATCTCATTTTCCAACCACTATTCTGCTTGGTTTCCAATCTATGGAAAAAGATATCCCATCAGGGTACCTTTCCTGGTGGCCTATCACTATCTCCTCCCATCAGATTTCTTCTGTTTTTCCCCAATTAGATTGTGATCTCTGTGATGGCAGGGATCATGGCTTTTTCTTATCTGTATTCTCCACACTTAGTTCATAACAATAAATAAATGTTTATTGAATGGAATTGAATATTCTTGTAAGAAATGGCTTATAGGCAGAACTGCTTTTTTTAAAGATATTGTCTTTGCAAGACAACCAAGTCTTATAACATCAACAAAGTTTTACTGACTTGTACTCTTAAACTATAGGACCCCTTTAGTCACAGCGACCATCTATAGTATATAGTTTCTATACTATATAGCAGGAACTGTGTTGGATGCTGAAGACAAAGGCAAAAAAAAGAAACAATTTTTGTCCTCAAAGAGTTGACATTATAGACGGTAGAAAAAGGAAGGAACTCACCTGAACTCTCCCAAGTTCAACTAAAACAACTATAAATTAATACCTCAAAATGAATTTGTAGTGATAGAACCAACAAAAAATGGGGTGAAATAATATTCAGGAGCAAGACAACGTAAAAGATTGGCAGGAAAGGAAGCACAGTTCAGTACAAGCAGCATCCAGACAAGTCAGCAACCAGCACTTCCACCCTTTCTCACCACTCTCTCTCACAGGCCAGTAATGAGGCCCAGTGGTCTCTGACATAACCTGGCACTGAGGCCCTACCATCCCACACAAGAAGTTTAGAACATTGCCCTTTAGACCAGTACTTATTATCTCAGGAAGGGGGAAGGAGATGGAAGAAGGGACAGAATCTGGAACTAAAAATATAAAAAGATCTTAAAAATTGTTTTTACACATAATTGGAAAAACAATAAATATTATTTTAAAATAATTTATTAACACAGGAGCAGAGCCCAATTTTAATATAAATGTCACAAAATAGGCAAGGAAATGAGCAAAAAAATAACCCCCTCCAAACCAAACACTCACACACACACACAAACTGATCATAGAAAGTTGCTATGGTGAATGGGAAGATAAAAACACAAACTCAGAAGAGGACAACAATGTCAAAACATCTACATGTAAAGCATTAAAGAAAACTGCAAATTGGTCTCAATCCCAAGAATAGCTCCTAGAAGAACTCAACAAAGACTTTATAGATCAAATAAGAGAAGAAGAAAAATTTGGAAAAGAAATGAGAGTGATGCATGAGAATCAAGCCTGTTAATGGAAACACAAAAATGGAAAAATGGATTAAAAAAACAAAACAAAACCTGACAAAAACAATTTCTTAAAAAGTAAAGCTTACTGAAGAAAATAAGCTCTTAAAAATTAGAATGGAGCAAATGGAAACTAATGACTGCATGAGACATCAAAAAACAATAAAACAAAATCAAAAGACTGAAAAAATAGAAGAAAATGTGAACTATCTCATTGGAATAATAACTGACCTGGAAAATTGATCTGGGAGAAGTAATTTAATAATTATTGTACTACATAAAAGGCCTGATCAAAAAAAGAGTCTGGACCTCATATTTTAAGAAATTGTCACAGAAACCTGTCCTAATATCCTAGAAACACAATATAAAATCAAAATGGAAGGAATATATAGAACACCTCCTCAAGGAAATCCCAAAATCAAAACTCCCAGGAATATCATAGTTAAATTTCAGAAAAGCTACAAGCACTTGGAAAGAAACAATGCAAATATCATGGAGAGAGTCAGTATTACAAAGGATTTAGCAGCCTCTACATTAAAGGATCAGTGAACAAAAGGCAAAGGGAGCTGATATTACAAGCAAAAAATCACCTACCCAGTGGAGTTTCAGGTGAAAAAAAAAAGGATATTCAATGAAATAGAGGATTTTCAAGTATTCCTGATGAAAAGATTAGAGCTGAAAAAGCTGATTTTCAAATACAAGACTCAAGAGAAGCATAAAAAGGCAAACAGGAAAGAGAAAACAAGGGATTCAATAAGGTAAAACTGTTTGCATTCCTGCACAGGAAGATGATACTTTTAACTCTTAAGAATTTTATCAATATTAAGGCAGTTAGAAGGATTACATATAGACAGAAGACACAGGTATAAGTTGACTATTAATGGGATGATATTTTAAAAATAATAGGT
>JAQQSV010013296.1:0-12559 GCA_028646515.1 Pseudochirops corinnae | reverse complement strand
CCAGTGGGGGTGGGTGGCGAGGGAGGAGGAGAAAGAATCTGGAATCTGGAATTCCATAATCAAATGTTATGAATGTGTACCTATATATATATGTATGCAATTATTATTATTATTATTATTATTGACTACATCCAACTGGAACTTGAGATACACAGGCACTGTGGTTGGGAGATCCATCCTACCCTACCGAAAAGTGACATAGGAGAGAATAGACTGGGGGAGGGGGAACACACTGGGATGGCTGTTTTGGGGCAGGGGTAGGGGAAAGTGGGGGAGAAAATATGTAACTCAAAATCTTGTGGAAATAAATGATGCAAACTAAAATAAAATTTAAAAAAAAAAAAAAGAAATTTATAAATAAGATTACTTAACAAGCGCCTTCCATCTTTGTGATTATTAGGCTTCATTCAGTAAGAAAGAAACAGGCAAAACAGGAAGCTTTCTTTAGTAGAAATGATGCTAACTCTGGGATTAGAAGGCTTTGGTTCAGCTCTCACCTCTGATGCTTACTATTTAGCTTGACCTCTGTTTGCCTGTCCCCATCCCCCACATCTTAATTTCCTCATCTTAAAATAAAGGGGTTGTACTGAATGACTTCCAGTGTCCCTTCTAGCTCAAGATCTATGATTCATCCCATGATATAAGTTTGAAGGATGGCAGGTGGTAATGGTATTAAAAATGTTATGGAACCAACAAACTAATAAAAAGTGGACAGTGAGTGGTTTCAGCAAAGCTCAAAGTACATATTGGAGTCAAAGATCCGGTGAGCTTTTGATGTGGTTAGCATTAGCACTAGCACATTGGGTCATGCCAAATGAATTTGATTCAAGTCTTCTCTCAGCCAAAGAAAAGAAAAGTTTATTAAAAGTTGGCTTGTATTGGACACGGAACAAGTCTATGCTAGAAAATTCTATGGCACACACACAGGGGCAAGAAGGGTTCTTATGTATAGAAAGGTTGTGGGAGGAATCTAGGGGTGGTCTGGAGGAGGTGTTCGAAGAGGGTCTTCCAGAGGAATCAATGAGGTCAACCAGTGATTAAGGGTGGGAAGCTGCTGGAGACTACCTGGAGCTGACAGCTGGTGGGCTAGGCCAGTTCAAGGGTGGATTGATACTTTGATAGGCTCAAAGGTGGGAAGTAAATGGACAACTGAAGGCTAGGCTAAGTAACAGAGATCTGGGCAGAGTCACAATGAAAAGCTTATGGCCTCATGCAAATACCTCATCAAGTGGGAAGAGTCAATCAGAGTTCAAGGGGATTCCCCTGGCACCTCATCATTTTCACTCATCAAACCAATACCTACCTGGGAAAAAAGCAAAATAAGCAAGGAGATCTCTCTTCAGTGGAGCAATGACAACTTTCCTTTCCAATAAATGGCAACCATTAAGCTACATTCCAGCTTCCAAAATCCTAAATTGACAGTCTTTTAGAATAATTAAAATACCTATTCAGGCATTTCACAGAATAGAAAAAAATACAAAAGGGTGTGTGTGTGTGTGCTTTCCCCCTTTGGAGCACGTGGGAATCGTTTTCCACCAGTGTCCCAGAGACAACTGGAAGGGAGCGTTAACATTTCACCTGGGGTTTGGGGGAATAAAACTGCATCCACCAGGGCTTGTTGGGAGCACGTTGAGAAAACTTTACGGAGGAAATGACACCGGAGCCCGAGCCTCAAAAGAAAACAAGGAATTTGGAAAGCCCAGTAGCTGGAGGAATACGGCCCAGGCCTAGAGGACGGGGTGGGAGGAAAGGCTTCAGCAAAGCCTGGAGTCTGGAGATGGCCGGGCCTGCCGGCTCCTCTGAGAACAGCCGGTTTAGCTGGAAGGAAGGTGATAGAAAGTGATAAGGCGGAGAAGACCCGGGCGGAGCGGGGGGTGGGGTGGCATCTGTACATTTGGGCTGAACCCTAGGGGATCCAGACCTTTCCTGAGGTGCGCGCGCAAACCGCGTGTCTTCTGCGTGACCGAGGCAGGCACGCGGTGTTTCCCGCCTTGGACTCGGAGCTTTCATCTACTCTGCATTCTTCTTGCGTGCGCTGATTTACGTAGCTCTTGTCTCCCCCGTTACAATGTGAGCTCCCTGGGGACATGGACTATTTCTGGCTTTTTTCTCTAGTCTCCGTAGTGTTTCCAACTCTGCATAAAAAACGCTTAGCAGACTGAGGGGCTGGGTGACAAGAGACACGTCACCAGCTCGGAACCTTCCCAAATCCCATTTACTGACTGACACCTCGCGAGATCTAGCAGGAGAAGGCGGGGCGAGCCCGGCCCGGCCCCACCCCTCCACACCTGAGGTAGGCTACTGGACGCTGTGCCGGGAGGTGATGTCACGTGGACTCTCACGTGACCGATGGCTTGAGTCCAGCATGGCGGCCTCCTTGGGTCGTCCGCTCCACTCTTTCCTGGTGCTGCTAGGCTGGCTCTTGGCGGCACCCCAGAGTCTTGGGCTGAGTTCTGGGTGAGTGCCGTCACCCTGGGGGGAAGGGCGGGACCGGAGTCTTGAATTTACCCCTTGGAGACAAGTGAGCCTGGGGGCCTTGGCCCTGCTTCCGCTGCTGCCGACTCCTCTTGTGCTCGGTCCCCTGACACCCCTGTTTCGGGTCTCTTCTACGAGGCCTTGTCCCCTGGCGTCCTGTCCCCTCAGGCCCCTCTTGTGACCCCGTCTTGTCCCTACAGGGATTCCCTGAATGATGACCTGCTGCTTCCCTACTCCCAGATTCGGACGCGCCTACCTCGGGACTGCCGGCCAGTCCGAAACGGGACGCGTCCTCACGAGAGCTGGCCACCACCTGCCAGGGTTCTCCCCAGTCCGGGTCCCGTCGTCCGTCAATTTGTCTCCTACTTCCCGGATTCTAGAAATGGCTCGAACAGGGCAGTGTCTGGCCACCTGACTGTAGCTGTATCGCCCTTGCATAGCTTCTCAGTACTAGAGCCCGGGGGACCCGGGGGCTGTGCTAACAGGAAACTGGTGACAGTAGAGGAGACCGCCAGGACGGCTGGCTGCATAGTGGCCCAAAATGGTGGCTTCTTCCGCATGGACACAGGAGAATGCCTAGGGAATATAGTGAGCAACGGGTATCAAGTGAGCAGCTCTGGGGGGCTGCAGAATGCCCAGTTCGGGATACGCCAGGATGGGACCCTGGTCACAGGGTGAGGGCACAGGGAACTGGGTCTAAAGGGTGGCAGGCTTCACTTGGAGGTAGAGGGACCCCACTTTGGGGAGAGAAATAAACTTGGGCAAATAAATCCCTCCAGATATGGAGGACAGAGACTGATTATGGCACCCCTGAGATCACACCCTGCCTGCCTCCTGCCCCCAAGATGTCTTTGTCTTCACCCAGTGGAGAAACAGAATATAGCACCAAAGAGCTTCAAGCTATGACTGCTGTGTTCTGCCCATTTCCTCTGTATCCTCTCTGCCAAGGCAGAAATCAGTCTACTTCCCTAAAGCAGAAGGATAACACTGGCAGCCTGAACTGGGGTTGTGATCCCTTCCAAAAGTTATTCCTCTTGAGTAGTTGCTTTGGTGGGTGGAGAGAGCCTTTATTCTCCCACCGTGTGGTGGTGGTGGCTGTTCCAGGTACCTGTCTGAGGAGGAGGTGCTGGACCCAAAGAATCCATTTGTACAGCTGGTGAGTGGGGTAGTGTGGCTGCTAAGAGATGGACGTGTCTACATTAATGAAAGTGAAGAGACTGAATGTGACAAGACACAGGAAACAGGTGGGATTTTGGTGGGGAAATTACCTTCAATAGCATACAATTGGAGGCCTAGCAAAAGAGAATGTACAAAAGTTTGACATTTTTCTAGAGGAGAAAAAAAAAATAGTTGAACATATGGATACCTTCCCATGCAGGCTCATTTAGCAAGTTTGTGAATGTGATATCAGCTCGGACAGCTGTGGGACATGACAGAGAGGGCCGGCTGGTACTGTTCCATGCAGATGGACAGACTCAGCAACGGGGGTAAGCAGGATCCTGGGAGTGGTGGGAGTCTGGTTGCCTAGAGATTTTGCTTGCCCCCATCTCAGTGGTTGGAGGATTTGCCCTTCCTTAACCTCATTCACAGCCAAAACCATAGCCCCTTTGTATAACTATGTTCTTTTCCTTGAGGCAGCCTTGAGGCTGCCAGAAAGTCATTCTGAAACATCTAGTTCTCTTCCAAAGGGTTGGTCTTTCCCAAATCCTTGGCTATCTCCAATCTATCTCCTACATTTCCAAAGAATGATTCTTTCATATTCTCACTCTTTCCACCTCTGGACCTCATGCTATAGCATTAACCTATGGGAGATGGCTGAGTTCCTAAAGGAGCACGGAGTGGTGAATGCGATTAACCTGGATGGTGGAGGTTCAGCCACATTTGTTGTCAATGGAACATTGGCGAATTACCCATCGGATCATTGGTGAGCAGGCAAGAGATCCTAGCTTCTCACTGAATCCAGCACAGATCAGTTTATGCCCTCTAGGCTCCACTGAATGATATTTCCTAAACAAGGGTCCCTGCCTTGAGGATTGCTTTGGAACTGGGATGGACTTGTTTTGATAATGTCATAGCTGAGCCTGGACAATCACCCTAAGAGTAGCACTGCTGCAGAGGGGCTTTGGAGGTCTGATGAGGCTTTCTTTTCCCCCTGCTGCCAAGAATTGATGTGGTGAGGAGACATGTCCCAAATGAAGGGGAAACTTCTCTGACTCTTGTGACCCTTTTTGATTGGATTCCTCTTCTCTCCAGCAAGGATGATAACATGTGGCGTTGTCCCCGCCGTATCTCCACAGTTGTGTGTGTGCATGAACCACGCTGCAATCCACCAGACTGCAATGGTCATGGGACCTGTGTGCAGGGAATCTGCCATTGTACTGGGGACTTCTGGGGGGGAGATGACTGCAGCATACTGGACTGTGGCCCCTCCAACTGTAGCCTACATGGGCTCTGCACTGACAGTAAGTGGCATGAGTAGGGAAGGCAGTTCTCCTGGGAGAAGGCACTTGTCTCTCCTACCCTGAAGTTCAGAAAGCCAGACTGAGAGAAAAACAGTCACAATGCCTACAGGTATCCACTGTTACTCCCACTGTCCTCTAGTTCTCACTCAGTCTTCCTACAGTTCAGGGATTGTGAGACTCTAAACCTTGTCTTGTATAAGTCAGAGCCTGCTAGCTCTTGTGATTGACAAGTTTGTCTTGTTTCTCTAGCTGGATGCCTCTGTGATGCCGGATGGATAGGCAATACCTGCAGTCAAGGTAACAGCAACCACACCAACTCAGCCCTTCCCTTTATCCATGAGAGCTATAGTGGTACACCTCCTCAGACAGCTTCATGGATCTCAGGGGAAATGTTGTTCATTTCACACATAATCTAACTCTGGGGTGTGGGGATAGTGCAGCTGCCCTTTGGGGGACATTAAGGGGGAGACTTTCTGTTCCTTCCCTTCCTCCTGTGCTGGGTTGCCTTAGGCTGAAACTAACCTGTCCCTGAGCATCCTGCAGTAAGCAAGTCTGGGCATTGGGCAGTCTGGGCTCACACCAAGGCATTCCCTGACTCACTCTCTGTCCTAGCATGTGCCAATGGCAGTTTTGGGGTCAATTGTGCTCAGAAGTGCCAGTGCCAGAATGGAGCTTCTTGTGACCCTGTTAATGGGACCTGTACCTGCCTTCCGGGCTTCCAAGGAGATACCTGTGCTGAGGGTAAGGAAAGGCTGCAGCCTCAAACCTCTTGAAGTAAGAACAATAGCCTAGGACCAAGAGGAAGAGAATAGGGAAACCCCAGGAGATGCAATGGTGATAGCACTATATGGCCTTTTACTTAAGCCTTCTGAGAGACTGCTAAAAACTGGTTTGAAGAAATGAAGATAGAATGTTCTGACACCTAGCTCCATTCATTTCTGCGTAGTTTTCACTCTCTGCCCTCCTTTTTATAGCAATAGTAGAACCTTGGAGTATTTCTCTTAGCCCTGTTGTGTACTGACTTGGAGAATAAAGGAAGTAGCCTGGTGTACTGATGTGAAGAAAGGTGGATCTCTGTGCTGTGTTCTTTACTCTCTTTCTTCCTCTTCAGTGTGTCCCTTAGGTTGGTACGGCCCAAGTTGCCAGAATGCTTGCACATGTGAGAGTTCATGTCCTTGTGACCCCAAGACTGGCAACTGCAACCTCACCTCCACTGTTCAGGACATCCTCTCTCAAGGTACAACTTTCTTTAGACAGTTGCAGGGGGAGGGTAATGATGGAGGGAAGGCTATTCTTCTCATGCCTCTCAATTTCTCTCTGGGGTTGGGGGATATTTCACAGTTGGCAAGTGTCTTGCACCTTCCGTGGTACATAAAAGGAATGAAGAACATCCCTACTTCACAAAGTAGGTTGGCTTTTATTTACTTTTTAAGACTGGAGGTATAGGGGTACTCACAGACCTGGGCCTCCTCCATTGGCACAAGAGCCTTGGCTTGCTCCGTTTACACCTTGGGACTGGTTTACCCCTCCATAGCCAATGTCAGGGCTCCCTGGCCCTAGGGACTCACCATAGTAATGACAAACTTAGAGTGGGCACCTCATTGGCTTAGAACTCTGAAGCTCAAGAGCTATCAGCCTCAGCCTTCCTGGTAACTGGGAACAGAATCTTCACCACCACACCTAGAAAGTGGATTGGCTTGTAGAGGTAGCTAGTGTGTACTGGCCAGAGCTGGCTTTCAGGTCAGCATGACCTCTGACACATGTTGGCTCTGTCCCTCTGGGCAGGGTACTAGACCTCTTAGTGCCCCAGGCAAGTAGCAGTGAGTAGGTGCTGATCTACATTGGTGAAGGGCATTTTTTTACAGTGATTTCCCTATGTGGATGAAATCACAGGTCTGGTTTAAAAAGTTTACTTTTGTAGAGGCAGTGGGTGAGTGGGCTCCTTTTCTGCCAGTTCCCAGGCCTGGAAGTCCAGGGTGAGTACAGCTGTGCACCACCTCTCTAAAGAGGATGGGGAGAAGGGAAAAGGAAGGGGGAGTCAAGAACAGTCAGTCCTTACCCAGTGGGATACCACAGGCCTGGGTGCAGGTGTCAGTGATTCTTCATCAAGGCCCCTTCAGAATCCAGGCAAGAGCCCATGAGAATATGACGCTGGAAAGAGGCATAGACCTGCAGGCAATGCCAAGGGATCTACTGTTGAGCCAGAGTCCTGGGCTCAACAGATTTTGGGACACCTCCATTCAGCTCTTTAAAATGAAAAGACTAGGAGGGGGCTGACTGTTTAAGTGGGAGGCATCAATTTGCAAGTTCTCTGATGCATAGACCTGATTAACAGTCCTGCCTCCAGAAGGGCTGAGCCTAAGAGTGTTGTCTTGTTTAAGAGTGTAGGGAAGCAGGTTCCTGGCTTCAGATGGGGAAGTTTGTAATTCCCTATCTGTGCTGTCTGACTTAGCGCTTGCAGGAGGCAAGGCTGAACCCAGAGACTACACCCTCTGTTAATGTTTCACACTGGGGAGGAGAAAAATAAAATGAAGAAGGGGAGAAGATCTCCTGTAACCATTCTCTTGATCTGTCTTTTTCCCCTTAGACCAGCCTGGCTGTCTCTGACATTGGCCCTGGCTCTCTTGCTGCTGCTCAGTGCTGCTGCTAATGTGGCTTTTATCCTTGGCTCCAGAACATCCAGGAGGCACCTAGATGGAGAGTATGCTTACCATCCATTGCAGGAAATCAATGGGGAGCTGCATTCCTTAGAGAAGGAGCAACAAGGAGACCCCAGCCTCAGCATGAAGGACTCAAAACAATGACAAGTAGCCATTGTCTGTCCTGGAAATTTAGTTCTGCTTGTGGGTTTTTCCAGGGAGAGCTGGTGTGGAAGAAACCTTGCTAAGACAGAAAATGAGAACCAGACAAAGACAACATACCAAGGTTTTACTTCGAAGCCAAGCCCCAGCCCTGGCCTCTCTCCTTGGTCTGAGGAGCTGGGATACCTGTGCCTCAGTCTTTTAGCCTGCCTGCCTGCCTGCCCATTAAGTGCCAAGCTGCAGCACAGCCCTCAGCCAGAGCAATAGTCCTCTCCCAGATAAAGCTCTACCTCTCAGGGCAGGGCCTCTGGCCTCTTCCCCCTGCCTGTCTGTGTCTGCTTGTCCAGTGAGATGCCTGTGTCCTCTGTAGGGATATAGCAGTGCCAAAGGGACTTCAGCTATCCTGGGGAAAAGAGCAGCTAGAGAACTATTCTCACCGTGATTTGAATCATGGTGAAACAAAATATAATCCATTCCTAAAGTCCTGCCTATGGATAGAAAGGACAACCAGCCTTTAAGGGCTAGTGGAAACTTGCAAATCTCAGCCTTCCTATAATTTATTCATTCCTGTGGGAAAATTGAGGCCATAATAGGTCACTTTTATAGAGACTACTTTTTTATGCTAATGTAAAGTGCTGGCCCCTATAGTAGGTTGCTTTTTTGAAGACAGAGAACGGGAGAATGAAATTGGTATTTTTACATGACAAGTTATTTGTCCTTCCTTTCATCATTTACTGTTGAATTAAATTAATTATTAATATTGAATAAATTGAGGAATGAAAGGAGCTAATGGTGTATTGTCTCAGTCCTCGACTACAGAATCTGCCATTCCTACACTGATGCCTTCAGACAGTATCAGGGGTGGGGAACCAGTGGCCTTGAGGTCATGTGTGGCCTTCCTAGGTCCTTGGATGAGGCTTTTTGACTGAGTCCAAGTTTTACGGAACAAATCTTTTTATTAAGGGAGTTTGTTCTGTGAAGTTTGGATTCAGCCATAAGGCCGAACTTGTAGCCTCAAAGCAGTGGGTTCCCCACTTCTGGAGAAACCTTAAGCAAACACCAATAGATACTGTTTTGCCTGTGATGGGGAGAGCATGTTGAGAGGTCTTATTAATTCCTGCAGTCTTATATGTGGCCCACTTAATAACCTTGCCCATAAACACAAGCATGTGTCTCTGATGTCACAATAATAATTGCAAACATTTACTAAGCTGTTTACTAAGCTAATCATAGCTAAGCATTTGTTATGTATTTATGATGTGCCTGAACCCTACAGATACAAGATAGAACCTCTCCAGGGTCTTTGCCTTTGCATCAGCTATCCTCATGCCTAGAATGCACCCCCTCTTCACCTCTGCCTTGTAGAATTCCTAGGAGCCTCCTTTGAGGTATCACCTCCTAAATGTGTCTTACTCTGATCCTCTCAATTGGTAGTGCCCCACTGAAATAGCTTTTTGTATTTGTATGTATTTTAAGTTTATTGGTCTACTTATAGCTTGCCTCCCCGTTAGCCTACCCACCCCTCCATATAATATAAGGTCCCTGAGGGCAGGGACTACCTTTTGTCTTTTTGCCTGCCACATAGGCACTCAACAGAAGAAAGATTGACTTGGAAGTCATCTAATCCAATTCCTTGCCTAATGAGAACTGACAGCCACTTCCTTCCAACTTTTGCCACTTATAGCCAAAACTCCAACAACAGCAGCTGAGACTCAACCTCCACTAATGCTGACGAACTGAAATCTCAGAAGGCTTGTGCTTAGTGCAGCCACAAAAAGAAGAGTCCATAGTAGAGAAATCTTCCCACAGAGTTGCTAAGGAGATGCCAAAAACTTTGCTCTCACTCTTGGAGAACACTTGGAGTTTTTCCATCATCAGTGAATACATATTCTCATGGGAGAAATAAAACATGAACAACAATCTAGATTCCTTCAGGCAGATACAATCAAGTGCTCAAGGGCTGCTGCGCTTCTTTTTGGCTCTTTGATTCAAGAAACTGCTCTCTTGCTTTCCTGAGATAGGTGCATTTTCAGACAATGACCACATTCACAAAATCTTTTTAATTCACGGATATAGAGCCAAAAAAATCTCGGGAATTATCAGATCCGGCCCCTCCTCATTTTATAGAGGAGCAAGCTGAGACGCAGGGAGATTAAGTACTTTTCTTGAGGCCACGCAGGTACTGGAATTTAACCCAGGCCCTCCAACACCAAATCTAATTGCTTTGTCATACAGAAGTAGCCGGCTGGCCATTTTTATCTTGTGACATAGTGGGGGGGAAGGAGGGGTTCCCCACAGAAAGGATAAGGATGGGGAAAGAATGGATATAATCCATAAACCAGAACCTAGAGGGATTGTGGAATCACCTATAGAAAACAGTAAATATAGAATAACTTCCCTTTCTGGAATTACTTAAGTGTGAAACTTCCTAAAGTAGATGAGATGACCTCAAGCTGACCTTGAAAAGTCTCTGGAATCTAGTTCTTAGACATATTTGATTCTTGTTCTGCCTTCAGAGTACCATGAACGTCACAGGAACACATGCTATGGCTTCTGCAGCACTATCCATAAGTTATTGTATAGATTTGAGAGCTTCATCCATGGAAATTTAGATATATTTCTACATCTCTGGCCTAAAATTTAAAACTAAAATATGCTTCCATTAGTAACAGGTCTAATACTGGACTATCCCATGTGTCATGTCGGAATTTGTATCTTGTAATGAGACTCTGGAACTTTTCCAAAATTTCTGCCTGTGGCCTAAAATGTAAGAAAGAACACTTATGCCCCATTTCAATACCAGTCTAAGTTGGTTAGGGTAGATGAGAGCTTTTATGAAACTGAATTTCTATAAAGATGGCTACATAGAATTCTATGGCATTAGTAGTGAATGAGTTTTAAAAGACTGTCAAATCACATTTGGGTCACTCTCAAGCGAGTCTGAAGAATTAAATTATCAAGGACACATAGTAATGACGCAGTAAGTCAATGGAAGCAACAAGGCCTTTGTGGGCATTGTGATTAGAAATGAGATCAATCAATAATCAACAAGCATTTATTAAGCTCCTATATTCCAGATATTTGATAGGTTCTGGAGAAGAAAGACAAATTGAAACATTTTCTACTCTTATAGTATCTATATTCTATAGATGCCATTAATTAGGGAATCAAAGGGACATGGGAAAGAAATGCTTTGGTGGGCTTCCCCCACAGTAGGCATGTGCTGCAAAAATATATTGCTTCAAATTCTGAGCACCATGGTATTTTATTCCAAAATCAGATATCTACTTGCCATATCTGCCTTTGCTCCTAAACAGAATAAAAGGAAATTATGGAGCCTGGGAATACCCAATCTCAAAATTTCCTGGTTTTGGATGACTAGAATTCCCCTTTCCAGGAGTGTTATGTTAGGAGATAGGAAGAAGACTTTGATTGTGAACTCCATGAAATAAGCATGATTTATTCATTATTGTTTTGACCTGAGCACCTTGCACCATTGTCTGCACATAGGAGATGCCTAATGTTGGTTAAATTAAAATAATTTGGTTATTTCTGGAGACTAGTCAGGATGACCAGTTTTGCTAGATATAGGTAATACTGTTACTTTTATCCTTCTGCCAGCTCTGCTAATCCCAATTTTCAATTACACTGGTTTTAGTTAGCTTGTTTGCCTGTACTTTTCCATTGCTCTCCTAGCAAATTTATGTATTCTCAGGACCTAAGGGGATGCATTACAAAAAAAAAGCTGTTTCATTTTCAGCAGGTATACAATCTTCCTTCTGAGTTGCTGCTTGCTTGCTGTGAGGCGTTAGTGAAGTTTGGTAATGGTTGGTGAATGTTCTGCAGAGTGATAAAGGAAACCACCCAAGGCTGCAACTGCCACAGCTGTATTGTGGGAAGAGCACCCATCTGGGGAGAAAGAATGTGGTTAGGCAGCCCATCAGATATGCTTTTCCTTGCTGCTGGAGGTTGCCAAAGTCCCCTCCTAAAGTCATCACTTATTTCTTCAGCTTTAGGCGTGGCCTTTTAGCTCATGTGTTAATCCCTTTAAATTATTTAGTAGAGTTTTTAAACATCTCAAATGGTGTCACCCACAATGTTTTACTCCTTCTAATAATACCCCTAGGAAAATGTGAGTGAGCCATAACTGTTTCCTCCTGTTCCAGCAGTGAAGAGAAAGGACCTGACTCAGAGACACACAGAATGTAGATTGCCTTGCTTCTCAGTCCCTGTCCTGTGTCTTTTCTTTCCTTGTAACCAACCTAAATGAGCATCTATTTTTTAAAGATGCATGGTCTTGAAAGGTTCTGGATTTGGTCCCTTTGCTAGCCTCTCTGACCTTGAAGAAGAGTTCCAGAATCACTAGGCTGCCTAAAGGAAATAACTGCCTTTCACAGCTAAAGGAGGTTACTTCTCTCCAGCAGGTGGGAAGAATTAGTTCTTAATTGGTCCTCAGTATCTGGCAGGCACTGGCACTGATAAAGAAAAATCTGAGAGCCTTGTGATGGCCCCTCCCCTTGCCTGATAAAACTTGCTAAAACCTAGAAAATTGTTTGAGTTTCCTTTCTTATCACCACTTGCAGGTGGAGATGCTAATGAGAAGTTAAATGACCAAAAGAGAGAAGGGGAGAATGGAAGGGTTTGGCTAAACACACCCTAGGCAACTGAGAGTAAAATAAACACTGACATGGTAGGAGAATACCCAGAAGAAGAGTGGGTCTGTCTTGCTTTCTGCTTGCACCTTAAACTTAGGGAGGAATTCTTTTTTTTTTCTTTTAAATGACTTGTTTATTTACTTTTAATTTACAAGATTCAGTTCCA
>JAQQSV010013295.1:0-12560 GCA_028646515.1 Pseudochirops corinnae | reverse complement strand
GAGTTCTTATCCCAGAAACTGGGGTCTTTGGGTTTATCAAACAGTATATTACTATGATCATTGACTATTGAGTCTTTTGTACCCAATCTATTCCATTGATCCACTACTCTATCCCTTAACCAGTACCAAGAAGTTTTGATGACTGCTGCTTTATAATACAGATTAAAATCTGGTAAGGGATTAATGGCCATTCTTGTTAATGTGCTGTCATACTCTGTTATAATGTAAGGTCCTTGAGGGCAGAGACTTATCTTTTCCTTTTTTTTTTTTTTGTTTTTTTGTTTTTTGCTTTCTGGAGGGGGAAGATAGGGCAATTGGGGTTAAGTGACTTGCGGAAGGGGACTATATTTTCTTTTGTACTTGTATCCCTAGGGGCAAATAGGGGGTACAGCTGGTTCTGGAGTCAAGAAGACCTGAGTTCAAATGTGACCTCAAACACTTACTAGCTGTGTGACCCTGAGAAAATTATTTAACTCCATTTACTTCATTTTCATGTATCATGTAAATTTCTTTTTTTTCTCCTTTTTCTCCCTTCTGCCATGCTAGAGATGGCTCCCATTAGACACAAAGAAATAACTACACACACAAATACAAATGTAAAATCATTCTAAACACACTTCTATTTATCACTTCTTTCTTTTTTGAAGAAGACTTGATTATCTAAGCTGAATCAATCTCCATGATGATGAGATTCCAGATGATGAGTTTATCCTGGGGGCTGGTAGCATGATGTTTCTGGGCTGAAGTTGAAACCAAGCAGAACAGCAGATTATTTCAAGAAAAGGAAAATGAAGGGAGTGGAGAGTCTCTAGATGGAGGATGCTGTCGTTAATCAAATACTAAAGAGAGGTCAAGTGGAATGAAAACTAAGAAAAAGGAATCAGATTTAGCCAGTAAAGATTTTTGGTAATTACTGAGAGGCATTTTATTTTAGTGGTGGGATTGAAAGCCCATTTGCAAGGTATGGAGAAGTGAATAAGACATGAGAAAATAGAGTAAGTTCCTAAATTGTTTAGTTTCTTGCCCAGAACTTTGTAATCTCTAGCAATGCTTTCTAGCCTTCCTCTGGTAGTATCCTTTTCTCCCTACATGAATCACTAGAACAGGATATTGATCATGAGGTATGACTAGCAGGCTTTCTGTGATGTACTGGATATTCATCCTGGGAAGACAGCATCCCTCCTGATAATTCACATGACACTGACAGATTTCCCCCTTGGCACACTATCATATTGAAATACCAGCTGCCAAAACTTATCCCTGTTCCCCTGACCAGCATTAGCATATTTGTTAATTGTTAGCATCTTTGGATCCTCATAATCAGTCTTTGGGATATAAGAAGATATTTCCTTCTCAGAAGATCCCGCTACATTCTCTCTGGGAAGAGCCATAAACCTTGGGAAAATAGTAGAAAGAACACTAGCTTTAGAATTAAACATACTCATTTTCCACTCCCCCTGAACATTATATGGGCAAGTCACTTTTAAAAAAATGCATTTTTTTTCTTATCTTTTGTTTTACATCCCCTAAATTTCCCATGGCATCATCTTTTTCTCTGTTCCAGAAAAAAAAAATCTTTTATAACAAAGAATTTTGGGCAAGTCACTAAGCTCCCTGGATCTCAGTTTCCTCATCTGTAAATTGAGGTGTTTGTACTAGATGGCCTCTGAGTCCTTTCCAGTGCTAGACATATAATCCTGCTGCTTAACTCCAAAGTTTCAATAGACCCTCTTCTTCTTGATCTTTTTTGTGTCCTGGCCTTCCAGTAAAATGAAATCCTTTTATCCCTGTTGCTTTTGCTAATGCTTATATAGCAAGCCCTTTGCTGTGCTAAAATTGATGCCTTGGTTGCTAAGGAATCTCACCTGAAACTCTGTCAGTTGGGGTTCTGGAGGATTTCTGTACAGTCAGACCTGGTAGGAGAAAGCCTGAAATCCCTTGTAGTGGGAAACTGAGGCCGGTGGATCACTTGACTGCAGTGGGCTAAAGCTGATTATGTGTCTGCACTAAATCTAGCACCAATATGGTAAGTGAAAGATTCCCTGTCTACCTAAGGAAGGGCAACCTAGGCCAGACTGGGTTAAAAAGCATCTGTTCAGCAGGTTGGGTTGGGCTGCTGATTGGCTACTGCATTTTCTGAGCCTGGAAACCAGATTCAAAACAACCAAATGAAGTCTTCTCCCCTTTCCCCCACTTTTTCACAGTGATGCTTTCTTTAGAGTGAATTGCCCCTATTTAGGGTGGTAGGGGTGGGGAAGCTTTACTTTTAGTCTTGAAATATCTAAGGCAACTCACCCCTCTAGGGGAACCTCTTTAGAGTCTACAGTGGCTTCTGTTGGCTGCTGTTTTTGAGGACTTATATATAAATTCTACTTCTAGCTACATCTAACATATCTTTTCTTTTCCCTCCTCACTGACTGTGCCTTTAGATTCTATGCTTAAAGGTCTTCACTGGCCTCTGGAGCAAAAAACAAACAAACAATTTTTTAAACCTATCAATCAATCTACATGTATAAACAGCCTGCTTGCTGTCTTGGGGAGGGGAGGAGAGAAGGGGGGGAAACATTTTGAATGCAAAATCTTATAAAAGTGAATGTTGAAAGCTATCTTTACATGTAATTGGAAAAAAAAAATACTCTTAAGTGGGAAGTAAAAAAAAACCAAAACACCCATCTACCAATCCATCAGAATTTAGTAAACACCTGCTGTGAACTAGAGTACTTACCAAGTTAGTGGCCAGTCTTTTAGGGAGGAATCTTATTGTACTTAAATAACTTTCTCACATTTTTCCAAACTTTTTTTAATTAAGAAGAATTTATTAAATGCCAGCTGTGTGACAGCTGTTGAACTAGGTACTGGGAGGAACAAAGAAAAAAAAATAGCTCCCACTCACTTTGTATCTATGATATAGCTCACATCTAACAATTCATAAGTACCACATCCTCTTTAGCCCCATTTACACCCATACCAACAGAGTCACATGGAGTTTCCGAGCATTTTTTTGGGTTTTCTAATGTCGTTTTAACTGATGTTCCTTTTTTTTTAAAGTTGTATTTGATGCATAGTTAGCCACTTTGGGATAACTCTGTTCTTCTGCTTTTGTCATCCAGAATGCTTTTTGTAGAAATGCATCTTCTTGGTAATTTTCACCTCTTCCATTCCCTTCTTCCCCTCTCATTGCTGACTGGACTTCAGAAGCTCCTCGTCCCACTGGTGATGGATTGCTCAGCGATACCTTCTCATGGAGTTCCCTTTGTCATTGAGGGCCCATATTTAGTAGGGGGCTGTTGGAGGTTGACAGTGCAGACTTACTCGTGCATCAGAATTTTTTACTGTGTCAAGTGCATATGGAGGCTATACCCATGAACTTGGCCTCTTTAGCATCATGCTCTGGTGAATGACAGCTTAGGGTTGTCACCTTCAGTTCAGGTGACCAGATATAGCAAAGACTGAAAATGTGATTGGTTCACAGGATAATCTTCAGAAACCTCATTATAGGTTTCTCTCATACTGCTGACATTTCGTGACAAAGTTTCTGAGACAAAGTCCCTAGACTCTTTGGTTAAAACCATAATGACTTTGGCTCAGCTAAAACACACAAGGAAAAACAATTATCTCAACTTTCTACCCCTCCCCCAAACAACAACAACCTTTTAGTCTAATTTTACATTTTAAAAAATATTTACTTAGACTTGCAGTGTTATCTGCATAGGTAACTAACAACTCCCAGTCTGAAATGACCTCAATTGATACAAACTGGCTACTCTCCATAACTTTCACTTAAAAGGTTTCCTGGGTCCCCCTGCCCTTAATTACACAACTACTGCATATCAGATTTGGGACTTGAAATCCAGGCCAACCTTTGCTCCTATACCAGACTGCTCTTCATTTTCTTACAGAAGATTTAAATATGCTACTTTTTATTTTCTTTTCAATTTTGTCCTCTCTGATTCCGGATAAAATGCTGAATATTGGTAAAAATGAAGTAAAAAAAATATTTAAACAAAGCAAAGAGAAGAAAAAAAAAATTTAAAAACACATCATGCCAAAAAGTTCTTGACTTTCATTAGAGCTATTCAACAAATTAATAAACTGATCAGTAAACAACCAAGTATTTATTGAGTAACTACTGAGAATACAGATGAAATACAACAGGGGACTACCCTCAGATACCTTGAGATGGAATTGGGGAATGATGTTAGTCATTGTGACCAATAACAAATGTGATCTTGAGCAAACCCCCACCTCTCTGCCTCACATTCAGCAAATCTTTTAGTCTCAGTTTCTCCCTTCATTAAAGAGACAGATTTTGGTTAGATCTCTAAGAACTTTCTGGTCCTAAAATTTAGGAGAAGAGAAAGGGTTAAGCACCTATGTATTGTCTACCATGTGCCAGGAGCCGCACTCCTCACTTTACCAATATTACGGCATTAGATGCTCACAACAACCCTGCGAGGCAGGTGATTTTATTACCCCCATTATGCAGCAGTAGAAACTGAGGCAAACAAAATTAAGAAACTTGGCTGGTGAGTGCTTGAGGCCAGATTTGACCTTAAAGTTCTCTGATTAGAGGCTCAGAACTATCCACTCTGCCATCTGACTTCCTCTAAGTGCCTGTTAACACTTTTGAATTCTTGAAGAAACGGTATGCTTTCTACCCTTCCTACTAACGCTGGTTTATGTCATGGCTTTGTCAAAGAGGGGAAGATTTCAACAATTTTTAAGTCTAAAGATGGGAATAAATGAAATTAGTCTCTAAGCCATTTTCTTCCTTCAAATCAGCTTGTATCAGTTTCTTCATCTGAAAAATAGGATTAATTATTTTTTTACTTCCTAAGGCTGATGCACAGATTAATAAAACAGGATTGTAAGGTTTTAAGCTTTTTCAGAGGATGAGAATATGTCATGTTATTGTTCATTTCACATTAGTGCCAAATACTATTTGTCCTTGGAAGGGTGTGAGTTCTGTGTTTCACTGCTCTGTATGTATGTTTTAATAGGTCTTAATTAAAATAGAAGATATGACTAAGATTTAATATGAATTTGTTTTGGCAATGAGAAGCGCCATATATTTTGATTCTAGTTTGATTCTAGACTGAAAAATGCTATACTATAGATTACTTTTAAGGACTTGGGATTAAATTCATTGTCACATTGCTATGCAGCCCACCTTCAAGTTAAGAGAATTAATATTTGCTCATGGAATTAACATTTTCCAGATAATTTTGACCAACTCATCCATCATCCTTCCCTGCTTTTCCTCATTCACATTCTTTTAATATTGACAGTGGCCTCATTCTGGAAACTCCCAAAGGTTGAGTCAACCCTTGTCAATATACCAAGGATCTTAACATGTTTAAATCAGACCTAGCTTTAGGAAGAATGGTTAAAGTAGGAAAGGGTATCTGTATTGTCTCCACTGCCAAAACACTGTGCTCTTCCTTTCTGTTTTCATCCCCATTTAAGGAAAGGTTCTTATAACATGTTTTCAGCCTTTTATTAACTAAAGTCACATAATGTAAGACCAGTTGCCCTTCACATTTCATTCTTGGTTGCTTTCTCCTAAGTCACTTCCTCATTCTCATGTTCCTCTTCTCTGTTCAATCTTTCTTCTTCTATTTCTATTTCTTTTAGACCATTCCCCTCCATTAATATAAATTAGTGTTTATGACATGTGTAATTCAAGCTTTTGAAACTTTTCTAGAAAATTCATGTAGAAGTGAGGTCCTCAGTCTTTGTTATGTTAGTCAGATAATTGTCACCATGTTGCTATGGACCTGATGCCTGAGAGACTCAGATTTCTCTTTGAATCAGCTTATTTCTTTGTTTTTTGCCTCCCCTTTTTCTTTTGCTCAATATATTATATTCGATGCTTCTTTGTTTCCTTGTTGTGATCATACCACATTACCTCTGATTACAAGGCGCTATGTGAGGATAGCCCCTTAAATAAAGATGGTCAGAGAGCTCAGCTGAGGGGTTATTTAGAGGTGTGGGCACGTTCTGGTCATCAAGGTTCCAAACACTGGATTGATGGATCCTTGTCTTAAAGCTCTCCTGTCTTTGACTTTCCATTTTTTACTGCCATCACTATAATTCAGGCCCTTATTACCTTTCACCTGGTCTATTGAACTAACATCTTGACTGGTCTCCATGTCTCTAGGCTCTCACTTTTATAAGTCATCCTTCCCATCACTATCAAAGGGATATTTCTGATAAGCAGGTCTATCATATTCAGGGTTCTGCTGGCGTTTGCTTGAACTGTTTCTCTAGAGCTGATTGTTAAATTTTCAGTATGAGTATTTATAGTTCAAAAACGATGTTACAAAATCAGGGTTTGAGTGTTTTATTGTCTAGACTTAAAGTGATATAGAAAATGCCTTTCAGATTAAATTTGAAAGTACATTATAAATATACATGTGTATACGTCATATATGTATACATACCCGCCATATAGATAGATAAATAGATAGATGGATGGATGGATGGATAGATAGATAGATGGATAGATAGATAGATAGATAGATAGATAGATAGATAGATAGATGGATGAATAGATAGATGAATAGTTTCAGAGAATCAGTTGTTACCAGCATATCACTGATCCTATTACTCTGGTACTCAAAGGCCTTTTTATGTCTGTAGGATAAAAGACATATTCTTCATCTTGGTACTCAAGGTTTCTCATAATTTAGCTCCAACCTACCTTTCCAGCCTAATTTCACATGATACCACTTCATGTACTAGATGTTCAGGCCAAACTCCAAAACACCTTGTTGTTTAATTTTGTCCAATCCTGTTCCACCTCTGTGCATGTGCAAAGGATAGCCTCTACACCTGGAATGGATTCCAAACACATTTCTAATTTTTGAAGCATGGTGAGGGGAGAGCTGACTTCAGAGTCAGAAAGACCTGAATTGATGTCTCTCCTCTGACACTTATGATGTGACCCTAGGCAAGCCACTTAACTTTTTAGCTATCTAAGAAATTCCATAAACCAATTTGCAAGGAAAGTGTCAACCCACATTGGTAGAAAGAGTTTCCTCACCTGGGAGTTGTCTGGTGAAATAATAACTCTAGGCCATATCTCTATCTTTTCTCAGCACATAGTTCAGGTACTACCTCCCCTATGATGATTTTCCTAATCTCTCTTCAATCCCTCATCCCCTCCCCATAAGCTTTTCATCTTCCCCGTTATATTAGTTAGTTATGTGAGTACATACCTTATCTTCCAACTAAATAGTAACATTCTTGAGGGCAAAGACTATCCTTTTTTCATCTTTATATAACCCATTTCCCACTTAGTTTGTTACTCCCATGAATTTCTGAACTCAGTGTAACAGTAATTTGGATGATCTTTCAATGAGCTTGACACCCTTTCCCAGATAACACGGGAACTTCCAATGTGCTATACACTTTACTTATAGTCCGAGGAAATCGGTTCTTAACATTTATACCCAGTGCATACTTATGCAATGTTTCTTAGAGTCATGGCTGCTATGGTGCTTGTAAAGTCTAAACTCAGTCACTGTTAGCATCAGACATCAGCCATCATTTATTAGGCACCCACTGTATATCGAGCCACTATGTGACTGTGAATACAAAGAGAGGCAAGACAGCCACTATTATCAAAGAGCTTCCCAATCTAATGAGGGAGACAACATACAACCAAGATAAAATGGATGATCCCAGAAGAGCCCACAAAAGGTAACTCGTGTGGCATAATTGTGTGTGTGTGTGTGTGTGTGTGTGTGTATGTGTGTGTGTATGTTGGAGGGTGGGGGTGAGGTTGTCCATGCTGTTACAGCACCTCCATCATTCTATAGCACAAAGCTCTGTGTATAATAGGTGCTGTATAGGTATTTTTTGAATATAATGTTGAGAAAGTTATGGAAAAGAAAAATTAAGTGACTTGGCCAGGATCACCCAGCTAGTGTTAGACAGAAGAATAAAACTCAGGGACTTTGATTCCAGACCCAGTGCTCCTTCCACAATATGAAACAGCCTTTCCCTTGTGATACTTCCTTTCCTCAAAATAACTCCCCTATCAGCCTTCCAAAGCACATAGTGCACCTGGCTGAAAAGGTTTCCCATTAAAAGCACTCCTTTGTTCAAAACAACAAAAGCAGATCCTAGGTAGTCTCAAGCAAGCTATTATTAAAAATGTAAGCATGTTACCTGGAGCTGAAGGGAGCTTACTAGCTCTCTCCCATTAGTACTTTTAAGATAAGTTGAAAGATAATGCACATTTTAATGGAGGGAGAGAGAGAGAAAGAGAGGAGATTCGAATTGTAAATGTGAGAGTCCAGCTTTGTCTAAACTGGTCAAATTTTGAATATGATTTAGGAATCTTATCCAAGATTGCTGCAGCCAGCTTCAACCATAATGTGAGGCTGCCTTAGCTATTTGGCTAATGTGACAGAATAAAGGAATTTCAAAGGGGAAATGAAAACATGGTACAATTAAGGTGCTGTTTGGGGAATCTATATAACACCTTTTCTTTTAAAAAGCTGAATATAGATGTAGCCTCAGAATGCATTAATAAAGAACAGAAATTAAGAAGGAAAACTGTGCCAGGCCAAAAATATGTGCACTTCTGGGAAAACTTAGCACATTGACAAAGCTGTTGCTTGGCTTGGACTGTTTAATTTTGGGTCTTTAAGGATTAATGTTGCTGTTAACTAAAAAGTTGTATAGCTCCCCTTGACAAAGGTGAGGGCTCCCAGTGACCAAGTGCAATGTAAACCTTCAAGGTTAACTTTGAAAGTTTAGGATTGGCAAGAAGTTCCAGTGAATTGATGACTTGAGTATATTAGTATTCAGTCCTCCAATCCCTACATGATCACATTCCTCTTGTCCTGTAAGTTCACACTTCTGCAGCTTCTAATATGATTTAACTGAATGCCCAAGGTTTCCATTTGGAATGTGCAATAGAAATAAAGGAACTAATGGGTATAGAACACATCAGCAAACAAATTCATTTCTTATTGAAACTGAAGACCCATCAAAAGAAACAGCCTGCAGTGGGAAGTTCCTCACAAAAAGCAACAAGCTTAAATGCTATTTTTTTCAGGTCTGCAGTAAACAAACATAATTAGTAGTGGAATTTATGCTATATGTCTTGAATAATGCAGCATAAAGAAAATTCTTGGCCTGTCGAGGGGTGGAAAACTCGACTGGCAAGTTCCAGCTAGTATTACCACAGAATGGGCTATTTAACTTCCTTTGGATTATAGAAACAAAACAAATTCCTTTTGGAGACTAAACTTTGAAAACACCTTTGTAGCGGTGTGTGACTGCCACTCTTAAAAGATCCTGAGTTAGAATTCATTGATCCTGGAAGGGGGTGGGGAGGGGAATTTTTGTCTTCTTTTGAAGAAGAAAAATTAGAAATAAGTGGTAGTTATTAATAGTTTGGCAAAATGGGAAAATGTTTCATCAGTCCTTCCTTCCTTCCTTCCTACTTTTCTTCCTTCCTTCCTTTCTTCCTTCTCCCTTCTTCCCTTCCTGCCTTTTTTCCTCTTTCTCTGGTGTAGCAGCTCATCCCTTAGAAAAATAATGTTACCATACTCACCACCTAACAAATTGCAGAATGGGAGAGCTTTGTATGTATGTTAATAAGTGCTATGCTTAAAAAAATGCATGAGTTTTACTTGACAGAGGAAAAGAACTAGGATCTGTCTGCCTAACTTTCTTTTCTATGTGTTTGTAAAATGTTGATTGAAAGACTGACAGGATCAACTGAGAGAGAGTTTTTATTCTGTAGCAGACACGTTTTCAGAAGCTGAACTCTGGGATGAAGGATATACTTGTTGTGCATGGTTACCCTTTAGAAATGAATTAGCTTTAAATGCTGAATTATCTGCTGATAAAGTAATCAGTAGGAATTCTACCTGATCCTTGTCCCTACTTCTCAAATTCTGGTTCAATTGAATCTGGCCTTTTTCTTCAAATTATCTGTTCAAATTATTAAAATTATCTATTGCTAATTTAAGACATGCAATGTAAAAAATACAGATTTTAAATTTTTTAAAATTTATTCCTATGTTTTCTATTTTTTTCTTTAATGATTAGAAAAATATATATAAAGAAACATTTAATTTAATACTCAGTCCACTTTCAAGGTCACTCCCTGTGTTAGATACACTAACTTGTTTAGGTTACTCGGAGAACATTTTTTGGAACACGGTCCCAAGGTCCTGCTGTCTGGACTAATAACTTCCTAGTGTATGGGATGAGTGAAAACTTCTCAATTGGGGGTGGTTAACTTTTCAAATTGCTTCTGTCAATCGCTTTTATCTTCCTTTGTTTTCCCGCCTTGGTGGGACCCTCCCCTTCTCTTTCCCTGCTGTCCCAGTTGGGGAGTATTTGGCGAAGTCTGCCTCTCCCCCAATGAGAGGGGAAACAGTGGGGAGGGGTCTTGACTAAGTTAGGCTATAAATTCCAGCACTATCTTTTGTAACTTGCCTCTTCTCCGTGATGAGTCATGGGGAAGACCGCCCTCTTCTCCCAGGGAAGAGAATGAAGTCCTGTTCTTATCCTAAGAGATCTCTGTGTTGATTTCTCTTCACTAAATTAAGGGTGAGGGTGTTTTTCATCCCAAACAATAGCCTAGACCATCACTTCAGGAGGACCCTCTGCCAGGCTCGCTTCATTCCCATCTGGGCTCATCTCTCCGGCTACTTCTCCATATCTTTACCAACTGGTTTGTTCCTGTGAAGGTTCTCTTCCCTTTCCACTCCTTCCTCACTGATTTCCAGCTCCCTAGTAGTCTTTCCCTATTAAAATGTAAGCTCCTTGAGGGCAGTTCCTGTCTTGTGTATATTTGTATGCCTAGCAATCAGCACAGTTCCTGGGGTTTGGTAAGCCTTACTACAAGCCATCATCAGTCTGTAGGTAAGCCTATCTATCTATCATCTCTCTCTCTCTGTTTCTCTCTCTCTCTCTCTCTCTCTCTCTCCCTCTCCCTCTCTATCTCTCTGTCTCTCTATCTTTCTATCTCCTTTGCCATAGGCCAGGGAATTGCCCAAAAGTGGGTAATCGGTCCCGGGTTAGGGAAATTCATAGGGCACACTAACAAATGATTTTATTCTCTTAAATAAGAAGACAGAAGAGGGAAGGGGTCTGGTACTGAGGGGAAGGAGAACCTGGTAGCAGGTCAGAAGCCCACCACCGGACTGTAAGAGGGTATGTCTTCATCTTGATCATCTTTCAGGTTTCCTTTGGCAAAGAAAAGAGAAGATGAGGTTAGTGAGCCCTAAGCTTTGGCCCAGGGCAGTGGGCCACATGTATATATGAATATATGTATGTGTAACTACAGGTAAACACACACCTACCACACACACACACAGTCGCATACAACATGTATGTGCATACAAGCAGTGTGTGCACACGTGTATACATGCACGCACACAGTGTATTATAAATTCATACATGTGCACACATGTGTGCACAATACACACATGCATGCACATACCTGACTACACACACACCCGATTTTGTTTCCTCAGTGTGGCTTTATATAGAGACAGCTGAGGTGTAGTGGATGGAGAGCTGGCTTCAGAGTCAGGAAGATGCAGATTCAAGGCCTGCCTCTGACGCCGACTGCCTGTAACTCTGGTCCAATCGCTCGATCTCTCAGTGACCTTGACAAGACTCTTTCAGATGTCAGGTTTTGGAGCAGAGGCTCTTCTGCTTTGCTAAAGGGACTTTGCTAGCCAGGAGCTCTCTGCGTCCATGAAATCACAGATGTCTTGTCTGACAGACACAGGCATTTATTAGGCGCCTCGTCTGTGTGAAACACTGTGCTGAGCGCTCTACAATTACCGCCTCACTGGATCCTCTCAACCTCGGGGCGCGGATGCTATTATTACCCCCATTTTACAGCTGGAGAAGTTGAGGCAGAGATTACGTGACTTATCCAGGGCCACACAGCTAGGGTCTGAAGCCAGTTTTGAGCTCAGGCCTTCCTGCGTCCAGGCTCAGCCCTCTAGCTCCCATACCATTTTTTGTATTAGTGCAGATACTATTGTGATTGACTAGAGATTCTTGATGCAATGGAAAGGGTATTAAATTTTAAGTCAGAAAACCTGAGTGCAAATTCTAGCTCTGTTCTGTAGTAAATACGTGACTTGGACAAGTGCTTCCATCTCTCTGGGTTCCAGCTTCCTCATCTGTCAAATGTGGAGAATGGATGATTTCTGCAATCCCTTTTCTTCTTCATGCCCTGTAAAGTCTGTAGCAACACTGGGACAGGCTCCTAGCCCTTCTGCCTTTCAGTAGGGCCTATAGTCTTTCCACCACACACAGCATCTCCTCCTCCCACCCCCATCCCCACCCCCACCCCCCAGCATTTGGTATGTATACATCGGATCTCAGTCAGCACTGCACTTTTTACCCATGTTTTCCTCTTCAGATCACATCAGTGAAGGATTGTGGCTAAATGTACCTGCTTTACAGAAGAATATCCATCAGTAAAAGCTATATTTGCATGTGTTTGTTTTTGTTTTATATTAACATGATGTAACCATTCCTTGTGCTGCTAGGCATATTTATTTTTTTTT
>JAQQSV010013294.1:0-12560 GCA_028646515.1 Pseudochirops corinnae | reverse complement strand
TCTCTGTATAACTGGATCCAGGCCTCACTACAACATTCTTCATTTTGTGATCCCTTATGGTGCAGGAGTCCATTGCATTATATAACTGGCTAATATCACTATTTCCTGTTACTCATGTAATTTCATCCACTCCACTCTGGAATGCCAGCCCTGGGGCTCAGCCGCTTTGATTGGTGAGTGACTGAGTACAAGCTCACCTGGCCACAATACATAGTCAGTTTCAGATCAGAACGTGCTTCACATCCCAGCCAGCAATCTGCCTTACCACTATTTTCCATCTTCTGCTCAGGGAAGAATAATCAAATTAAAACCGCCATTATTTCTGGAAAAGATAAGTCAATTACTTGACCATTACTAAGATACCCAAGGTCCATTCCAACTTTTAATGCCGCCATCTAGGCTCTTCATAACCTGACTCCAGGAGGAGACTCAAGACTCAAAATCAGTGCATTTAAACAGTACAACATAGGAACCGGACTTGGGTGCTATAGTAGACAAAGATGAGCCAATACTACAAAGCAAAATAAAAAAGAAGGCAATCATATGTTCCTTAACATTACTAGGATACTCAGAATAAGATCAGTGATGGTGGGACTGACGGAACCTACATTGGCTGGACAAGTCAAGTATGTGAAGCTCTAGATGTCCTATTTTTGAAGAAATTACTACGATGAAGATCATCCAGAGGGTGAACAAGATGGTGAAGGAACAACAAACATTGTCACCCAAAGGTCATTTAAAGAAACTAGCAAAGCTGGATAAAAGACTAAGTCAGGAAAATCTGACCACCTTATTCACTGAAGGATTCTCCTGTTGATGAGTGATCAGACGTACTCTTAGCCGAGAGGGCAGACCTAGGACCAACCAGTAAAAGTCACAGGGAAAAAAGATTTCAGTTAGATAAAAAGAAAAACAGCTGCCCCAAAAATACAAGCCCTAGAGGCATTCAAAGAGAAACTAGACTCCCATTTTCTAGAGAAATGGCAGATGAGATTTAAACTTCAGTTAAGAGCTGGATTAACTGACCTCTAGAATCACGTCAAACTCCTGAGATTATGATTCTATGAAACTCTGGTAAAATTAGCTGATCACCTTGTTTCTGTAAAACAGGCACCAAGAGATTACACTAAGCCATCAAAATGCCATGGCTTTTCAGGCACGTGCAAAGTAACAATAAGATGAGATGTTCTAGATTAAAAGTAATGTGTAACATATCTTCTATCCTTAACCATCCAGTCACCATGGCCTTTTTCTGAAACAAGTAGTATATGACAAACTGACAGCTAGAAGGAAAACAGATAAACAACAGACTGGTTCCACAATGTCCTAAATTAAAAGCGAGACTACATCCCCATCAAAGTTCACACAAAGAAGAAAATGAAGACTAGCATTACAGAAGAAAGGTCTAAGGTTATTGCCCTGGGCAAAATCAAGCATTATGAGTCTGACTGTATGTCTGCAGGACACAGGGCCACTGAGTAATAAGTGAGAGGCCTTATCAGATGTAAGGTATGAATAAGTGGGAAAGGGATATGAAAGACAGAAAATCGAGAAAAGACTTGTCTGAAAGTGCAACAAAAAGATAATGCTTGGTTGAAGCAGCCATGCAAACAAAGGCTATCAACAAAAATGCCTCATAGTCAAAGTAAAGGAGCTTCCATTTCAGTTCTCTTAGGCAAGTTCACTTACAACTAACTGCCCAGAGTTCACAAAAGCCAGCAGAGCAAGAGGCTGAGATGGTAAAACACAAATTCAATTTTGCATACAGTGAGTACTAGACAAGAAGTACTCAGTACATTTGTTAAATAAATGTTAAATGAATAAATAAATAAACACTGATGTTAAAGTCACCAGGTTTTCACTGGACTCAAAACCATTAATGAGTTCATCTCTCTGTAAAGACATCTGCTCTTCTGACCACATGGTCCTGTTCTATCAATGGTCAAAAGAAAAGAATTATTCAAGACCCAAAACTCTGAGTTCCCTCGAGGGAAACAATGACCACGTAACCTTTTCCAAACAAAGAGATGTAAAGTCTATATCTGGAGCTATCAGAAGAGTATTTTCTTTTTTGCTTTTTGGAGGGGGGAGGGAAGGGCAATTGGGGTTAGGTGACTTGTCCAAGGTCACATGGCTAGTTAGTGTTAAGTGTCTGAGGTCACATGTGAACTCAGGTCCTCCTGATTCCAGGGCTGGTGTTCTATTCACTATGTCACCTAGCTGCCCCAGAAGAGTATTTTCTTATAGGAGTGATCTAATGATGTAAACTAACCCACCCAAGGGGTCAGAAAGTATATAAAAAAACAAGGTGACAGAATCCTAAATCCTTTTCCAATGTATTATGTATTATTGATAATAATGTATTATTTATCACATTAAATAAATATATTATTTATCACATTCTTTTCTTTTTAAATTTTGAGTTGCAAAATCTCTCCCTACCTCCTTCCTCTTCCTCATCCACTAAGAAGGTAAGCAAATGATATTATACATGTGAAATCATACAAAACATTTCCCTCTCAGCCATGTCACCAAACGAAAAGAAAAAAAAAATTATGTTTTGATTTGTACTCAGATTTCATCAGTTATTTCTCTGGAGGTAGATAACATTTTCTTTCATAAGTCCTTCACAGTTAATCTGAATGTTCATATTACTCAGAATAGCTTAATCATTCACAGTTACTCTTCAAATAATATGCTGTTACTGTACACATTATCTTGGTTCTGCTCATTTCACTTTGAATTATTTGATTCAAGTCTTTACATATTTTTCTAAAATCAACCTGCTCATCATTTCTTACCAAAACAAAACAAAAAAAAATCAGGTATTGGTTAAGGAATAGAGAAATAGACCAATGGAACAGACTAGACAAGGGAAACTTAAGAAAGGATAGAATTCAAAACCAAGTGTTTGAAAAAATGTTTGATATAAACTACCTAGGGTGAAACTCTGTACTTGATATTAAAAAAAAAATACTGAGCAAACTGGAAAACAGGCAGCAAAAATCAGGCTTAGACCATCACAGTCCACAACACATTCTAAATGGATACATAATCTTAATATTAAAGATCATACTATTTTTTTAAAAATTAGAAGAGAAACATATTACCTACTGTTACCGCTAAGATACAGATATATATTAAAATTACAAAAGATTTTACAAAAGATAAAATAACTGTTCAAAACTGAAAAGCTTTTGCACAAACAACATTAATGCATCTAGGATAAAAAGGGAAGTGTTCAAATGGAAAAAAAAATCTTTGTATTGAATTTCTTTGATAGGGTTTCTTATCCAAGATATATAAACATTTATTAAATATATATAAGACTAATAGCCATTCCCTAAAAGATAAATGGTCAAAGGATATGAACAGTTCTCAAAAGAAGAAATGCAAAGTGTTCACAACAACAAAGTTCACACACCGAAAAATGTTCTAAATCACTAAAAATAAGATAAATGAAAATCAAAACAGCCCTAAGGTTTTACCTCACACCCTGACAAATGGCAAAAATGACAAAAAAAATGACAATAATCAGTGTTAGAGGGGTTGTAAAAAGATAGGCACACTAATATATTATTGGTGGAGTTGTGAAATGGCACAGCTTTTCTGAAAAGCAATTTGGAAACACGTAAATAAAGTGGTTAAAATGTCTATACTCTTCAAACTAGAGAATCCATTACTGGTCTTATTCCCCAAGAAAGCTGCCAATAAGAAAAAAGTTCCTATAGGTTCCAAATTACTTAAAGGAGAACTTTTTGTGTTAGCTAAGAATTGGAAACAAAGTAGATGCCCACTGATTGGTGGAATGGCTAAACAAATTGTGGTAAGTGAATGCAATGGAATATACTGGTGCTATAAAAAATATTTGTGATAAATACAGAGAAGTACGGAAAGATCTATATGAATTGATGCAGTGATGTCAGCAGAGCTAAGAAAACAATATACACAGTAACTACAACAATGCAATTGGAAAGAATGATACACTACAAAATCAAAGGTAACTGTAAAAAATTATAAAGATCAAGAAGAATTCAAATGTAGACACATGAGGAGACACCCCAACCTATTCTTTCATGGAAGTTGCAAGTCCATAGGTGTTACACATTGCACATGTTTTTGGACTTTATAAATGTATCAATCAATTGTGCTGATTTGGTTGTGGGGGGGTTTTCCTCCTCTAAAAAAAATACTATTTGTCATATGAGATGATTCTCTAGGAGGGAAAGGAGGAGGGATACATGGGATACTATAATAATGTAAGAAACAAAAAATGTCAATAAAAAAATTTTTGAAAGGGAAAGGTGAAAGGAAGAAAACAGTCTACAATCATGAAGGAAATAAAGAACAAAAGCAGGATCAGAAAACCAGATTTCAAGCGTTAAGATACTAAATCTCAGGGTGGCAAGGTGGTGCAGTGAATAGAGCACTGGCCCTGGAGTCAGGAAAGGTAGATAGAGAGAGATTTGTAGTAGGGAGACCAACTAGCAGACTACTGCAATCAACTTCCACTTAGTTCATGACGTACTATATTTGGGGGTGGTAAACAGAAATGAGGCCTCTCCCTCTTACATTTTTGGATGGGGAGTGGAAACTCTTGCTAACAAAAGTCTCAGATCTGCCTGGCACTGGGTCAAACACCTTGCCTGTAATTGCACAGATGGCATGTGTCAAAGGTAGAACCTGAGCCCAGGCTTCCCTGCTCCACAGATGGCCAACCATCCCAACAGCACAAGCTGGTTCCTTAGTATTCTGCGTATCGCTCACCTCCTATTTGCCTCACTGTTCTCTAGGCTTTTTCTGCTGTATCATAATCCATATGATTATGACTCAGCCTGGGCCCTCTCCTACTCGCTCCAATCCTATCGCCTGTTGTTCACTCATGAACCAACGGACCTCAGCACACCCGACCCTTCTATCATCCACTATACAGCCATGTGGACGTCTGTCCATGTTCATGCTTATTGTTTCCATGACACCACCTATCCCTCTCATTCTCTGCTGTCCTTTTCTCCTTTTGCCTTCAATTTTTCCCAACACCAGAGTCTTTTCCAATCTTCTCATTATGTGGTGAAAATATTTAAGCTTCAGTACTTGACCTCCCAGCGGATAGCCTGAATTCATTTCTTCAAGTATTGACTGATTTGATCTCTTCGCTATCCAAAGGACTCTCAGAAGTCTTCTCCAGCATCAGAATTGGAAAGCATCCTCAGCTTTCCTTACAGACCAACTCTTACAGCTGTACATTGCTACTGGAAAAACCATGACTTTGACTATATGGACCTTTGTCAGCAAGGTGCTGTTTCTGCTTTTTAGTCTGCTGTCCAGATTTGCCACAGCTTTCCTTCCAAGGAGGAAGCATCTTTTAATTTCATGCCTGTTGTCTTATCATTTACTTTATCATTTACAATGATTTTCTCTATAGAGATGACTCCTTGATCAAAATAACTATCCCTAATCTCTCTCTTGAGCTCCTGTCATGCATCACCAAACACCTAATGGGCATTCCATATGTCTATCTGAATGGATATTCCAGGGACATCTCAGATTCCACATGACCAGAGCAGAACTCACTGCCTTTTCTCCAGATCTCACCCCTGTTCTGAACTACTCCTATTTGTGCTCATGGCGAACATTCTTCCAGTATCTTGGGTTCACACCCTGGAAGTCATTCTCAATTCTTCTCTCTTTCTCCTCCATCTCCAATCAGATGCCCAAACTTGCTGTTTCTACCTCTACAGTATCCTGTTCTCTCTACTTCCACAGCCCCCAGCTTTATTCAGGTCCCCATTACCTCCCACTTGGACTAGTGCAACTGCCTTCTAACTGGACTCACTACCTCCGGGCTTTCTCCTATCCAATCCATCCTCCAAAGAGTTGCCCAAGTGACATTCCAAATAGACAGGTCAAATACACAGGTGTGTCATTCACAACTCTGCTCCAAAAGATCCAGTGGCTCCCGACTACATCTAGGACAAAATGAGGAAGTGCTCTGGAGACATTTAAAATCCTTAACAATCTGGCTTCATCCTACTTTTCCAGACTTCTTATATATTATTTTCCCTTGTGCATGTTAAGGTTCTGTTAAACTGACCTCCTAACTGTTCCTTAGCCACAATCCATTTCCTTTCCTTGGTAATGCACTCTCTCCTTACCTTGGCCTCTGAGAATTTCCAACTGCCATCAAAGAGTCATTCAAGCACCAGCACCTCCCCCGCTGATCCGAAGTCAGCTCTCCTTTTACACCTCACCCCCATAAGAGGGAAGTGTTGTTTAATGCTATTAAAAGTCACATTGGTTTTTTATATAAAATTTGGAAATGTGTATTTTCATAGACTTTTAATCCTTAATTCTTCTGGTATTTCCATTAAACAGTTTCTTGTCTAATTAATTCTGTACCATGTAGGTACTTCATGTTTATTGAAATGAATTGAATTCCCATTTAAAAAGCAGGACAACATAAAAAGTTAATTATCCACGTTTGCAACTTAAAGTTTCTAACCAGCCAGACCCTAAAAAGTTTGCACATGTCTGTGTGTTATGTCAATATTTATTCAAGTTGACAAGTGAAGACATGGAGGATATGAGGGTACAAATCACATTTCACTTCAAGTCAACAAGGACTAAGTGCTAAATGCTGGGGATACAAAGGCATCGTCTCCTCTTCTCTTCTCACTCCTGACCGACAGGCTCAGTGTTCTTACTACTGGGAGTGCCTAGCCTCACCACTCACCCATTTGGGAGGCTCCTGGTCTCCTTACCAGGGAAAGCCTGCAGCCTCAACATCAGTTCTACTCTCTTACAAGTAGAAGAACAAGAGTCCAATGACTCAGGTCAACCCACAGGTCCTTATTTTCTTATTCTCTCTCTATCCACCCCAGCTCATTCCTAACGTGGTCAAGGTCTAAAAGAGTAAGACCTATGGAGTTCCTGCCCCCCTTGAAGTCTGGGAAACCAGAACCACCTCAATCATCACACATCCTTCCTGTGACAGGTGGTTTCCATATAGGGATGTTTGCAAAAGCATGGGATCCTCTCCTCCCCTGTCTCATCTCTTGTCCTCTCCTTGGATCTCTAGCAGCAATATATCACACCTGGTGCACTTCCATTTGTGGTCTAAGACAATCCAAGCACACAAGTAGGAGAGGTCCAGCTTAGCCTCCAGTGGTAGCAGGAGGGTGGAACCAGTCACTAATACAAACTGGAGAGTAGCTGGGGTCAACAGCATGAGAGGCAGCTTCGTGTTGCAATCGATAGAGTATTGGGCCTAGAGTCAGGAAAAACTGATTCAAATCCAGCCTCAGATACTTCCCAGTTAGGTGAGTTTAGGCAAATCACTGAACTACTGTTTGGCTCACTCTCCTCATCTGTAAAGTGGGGATGATGGTATCACCCACCTCCCAGGATTTAGAGCATTAAATGAGATAAGAATTGTAAAGCACCATACCTGGCACCCAGTAGGCACTACATAAATGCTAATATTATTAACCACCTGGTGCTGTACTCTTTTAGTCTAGCAGGCACACTCCTAAGGGCCGAACTGCAGCTTACCTCAGTAGCCCAAATAATGTACCATGTTGGCTGGCACACAATGGCAGAATCTGCCCTCTGCAAAAGAGGAAAAGCAGCTATGCAGTCACGGGACACACAGTTTTATAAGAGCTTGTCTGACCTTCAGGACAATACTGCTCAGTGAGCAGTTCTAGTATTTTAATTCCTGTTTTACAGGTGAAAAACTATGGCTCAGACTTGCAGAAGGCCACACAAGTAGTAACAGAGTCACAATTCAAACCCAGCCCCTCAGACCCCAAATTCAACATTATTTCTACCACAGCCTTAGGCCTCTGCTTTGTACACGTTCATAAATGACCACAAGACAAGGTCTGCACACATGGTATATGCCAATATTTCAATAATCAACCCAGGCCCTTTTTGAATTCTCTGAACCACAACAGCAGTGGTTGTTCCAAAACACTCAGTAAACACCAGGCAGACCGGAGAGAGACAGATCATCAGAAAATAGCCCCACCACTGGGCAACAGACGAAATCTCACTGTCTTTGATGGGAATACAAGAGGTATACCTTTTTTGGAGGGATGAAGAAGGTGTGCAGTAATGGTGAGGTCAAGAAGTAAATAGGCACTATGGTTTATCCATATTTAGCAAAACTGATAAAAATTCAGAAGCATCTTACGAAATAGGAGGAGGAAAGACAAAATGAATTTGTAGCTTACCTTATTTACAATTCCTACTGACAAATGAAATTCAATTCCATGTCAAGTATATCCTCCAATCACTAAAAAGCAAATGGAAAATTAAAAGTTCATGATTCTCTAGATAAAATGCCTAGTTCTTTAATTCCCAAAAAGTATTTAGATGCAAAGGTAAGAAACAAGCATCTGCTTCCCATTATCCTCCCTACAAACTAGATCCAAATTCCATGGCTAATCAGAAGTTGAACTCTTAAAAATAAAAATAGCTGAAAAGCATTCTTTCTCTGGTGCCAACCTCCACCTTCTAACTCACTCTCAGAAATACCCTAAAGATCCAAGTTGGGCTGTTTCAATACCTTGTATTCACTCCATCAACAACTATTTGCTGCTGGGTGCCTCCCCATGTGTTAAAAAAAAAATGCACTTGATCTGAAGGAAATAAACAATTGTGTGAAGCAGACGGTCTCTATCAGCTCACAATTCAGCCAGGAAGAAAAGAACTTATAGGCCTGAAACAATCAAAGAATACAAGACTACAAACAGTAAGATTAGAATTTCTGAGTGATACAAGGATTGAAGGAAGAGATCACTTAGCCTTGAAATAGACTAAAAGATTTCCTGCAGAAGCTGGCAAAAAAAAAGCAGCCCTTGAGGATAGGTATGAGTCCAATATTTAGAGACTAAAGGAGTTAACCAGGGGCAACAAAGAGCAGACATTCCAGGTAAGAAATGAAGGCACAGAAATAGAACTGAGCATGGTGTATGAGGACAGTGAGAGCAGTCTAGGAAAGCATGTTAGGAAATACGCTTGGAAAAATTGGGCTGGGAGAGAGGATCAGAGGACAAATTAGAGGGCTCAGGGAAGCTGAGACTTGATTCTAGAGGGTCTAGAGTGTCATCAAAGAGCACCTTGAGGAAAGCAGCATTTACAAATGATTCTTCATTTTATAAAGTCTTCCCTTTACCAAAGTATCCATTGTAAAATTTAAGTTCTCCAGAATTTCAAATGATTCCGTTTACAAAACCCCAAAACGCAAAAGCTTCTGGGTACACATCTACTATATGAAAAGAGATACATGAGTACAGTGTCAGAAAAGGTGATGAGTTCAAATTTTTCACACTAAACAAAGATCTTTTCTACAAACTCTCAAAAGTTGTTAAATTAAAACCATACTAATTTTTGTTTAACACTATGATCCCAGCACTTGACTTTACAGCCTTCAAAGGGCCAAAACAATTTCCACTTCTTTTGAACTTATAATTCATACTTTTGTTACTGTGGCCAGTGACCTTCTCACTGAAGTGGTAACACAAATGTTGCTACAGCTTTGTATATAGAGGGTCTATAAAGAGAGGACAAGAGGAGAAAGACCCATCTTTAGGTGCTCATTAATAAGTCCAGGGGGCAATATGCCTGATTGCTGGCCTCTTCCTATACAGCAAGGATTGCAGGGGACAAAGGTGAGGGTGGGATCCTTCTCCTCCAGGCCAGGGGGTGGGGCACTTTGAAATGGCAGGGCCATTTCACTTACCTCAGTGCTCTCCCTACCGCTTCAAGAAGAGAAAGAAATGGGCAGGGCAAGGAAGAGCCCAGACAAAAATCACAGGCCTCCAAAGCACCAGAAGTTTGATTGTGGGGCCCAATCAAAGCTCAAGGATTCCCGCTGCACATTCCCAAAAGTGTGCTGTACAATTCACTGAAAACCACATACTGCAGCTTGAAATGAGAAAATGTTCCAGAGTACTTCATTCATCTGAGCAGACAGCTTCTGACACACCATATTCAAAATAAAGATGTACGATTCATATCACAAGGCCAAGGTCTGAGCTAAACCCTCGATTTACAGACACAGATCTTAGGCAAGAATTTCTAAAAGCAGCACGAGACCACTGACATCAAAACAGTAACAGATGAAGTAAAACCATTTTAATTTAAAGAAAAGACATACAAGTTTGTCATTCCCCAATTGATAAATAAATGGTCAAAGAATATGAACCGCCAATGTTCAGAGGTAGAAATTAAAGATATCTATAAGCATATGAAAAAAATACTCTAAATCACTATTGATTCAAGAAATGCAAATCAAAACAACTTTGAGGTACCACATCTCACCAGTCAGATGAGCTAAGATGACAAAACAGGAAAATGACAAAAGGTGGAGAGGATGTGGAAAAATTGGAACACTAATACATTGTTGGTGGAGCTATGAACTGATACAACCATCCTGGAGAGCAACCTGGAACTATGCCCAAAGGGCTATAAATAATTGCATACCCTTTGACCCAATAATACCACTTCTGGGGTTGTATCCCAAAGATATCACAGAAGTGGGAGGAAGACTCATATGTACAAAAATATTTATTGCAGCTCTCTTTGTGGTGGCAAAAACTGGAAATTAAGGGGATGCCCATCAATTGGGGAATGGCTAAACAAGTTGTGGTATATGAATATAATGGAATACTCTTGTGCTATAAGAAATGGGGAGGAGATGGACTTCATATTTACCTGGAGACACTTATACAAACTGATGCTAAGTGAGAAGAGCAGAACCAGGAAAAATTTGTACACAATCACAAACACATTGTATGTGTGACAATCAACTTTGATAAACTGGATTCTTCCAAGCAATGCATAATTGTAAGACAACTCTACAAGTCTCAAGATGGAAGGAGATGTCTACATTCAGAGAAAGATCTATTTAAATGGAGACTGAAGCAATCTACACGCTATCTTTCTTTTCCATGTTTGGTTCTCTTTTTTTTTTCCCATTGTTCACTCCGTTGGTTACAACTTTTCTATACAACCAGACTATTGTACAATGTGAAAGTATTTGCAGATCCTATACTTGACTGTATAATGCCACTGGGCAGGGGGAGGAAAGAGGGAGGGGAGAAAATTTGAAACTCCAGGGATTGTGGAACTGCATCTTGTAAACTAAAAGTAAATAAACACATCAATTTAAAAAAAGAATGTTTTATAATTATATTTGTATAAATTTTGTATGTACCCTTATGGGTTAATTCCCAGCTATTTTATGCATTTAGTGATTATTTTGCATGTGGTTTTTATTAAAAAATTTTTAAAATCTTTTTTGTTACCACTATAAAGAAATGATGATTTTTGTGGATTTATTTTTTATCTTGCTACCTCCATGAAACTATTAATTTCTTTGCTAATTCTTCTAAATATATCACCCTGCCATCTATTAAAAAAAAAAAAAAAGAAATATAAGTTTAATTATCATTTTCTATTACTAGCTCAGGATGGACTCATGGCAATTTGTTTCAAACTCTTCTACTGGGGATAACCATATAAATAAATGTCCTGTTGGTCCTTTAGAAACTAAAACCCTCTGACTAGAGTTCATGATAGGAAGATCTTATACTAAATTTCAAAATGCAGTGGGACTCCTGCACTGCCTAGCCTGGAGAAAGGCACTGGAACTCTGCAAAATGATAAAAGGTTTTTTTTGCAAGAGAGATGTAAACTAAAATAATTAGCTCTATTCTTCCATTCTATGAGTACTTCAGATCCAGAACATAAGGGCAAAGGCTATTTGAAAACATAAAGTAAAAAAAAACAGGCTAGCATTTTCCAACATTTTTTCTGGCTCAACGCCTGACATGCACAACATCTAAAATTTCTGGAAAGGTAACATTTTAAGCTTCCTCCATCCACAAAGGTATTTTTTTTTTCCACTCTAATTGGGTCCCTCCCTCATTTTATTTTTTTCTTTTTTTTAACTTTTATTTATTTCAGTTTACATCATTCATTTCCACGAGATTTTGAGTAACAAATTTTCTGCCCATCTTTCCCCCACCCACCACCCCAAAACAGCCATCCCACTGCATAACCCCTCCCCCAATCTATTCTCCCCTATGTCCTCCCCCATCACCTCTCTGACCCTCCAGTAGGGCAGGATGGATCTCCCTACCACAGTGCCTGTGTATCTTAAGTCCCAGTTGGAAGTAGTTAATAATATTAATAACAATAACTGTATATATATATATTTATATATATACACATATATATTTTTAACATCTGATTATGGAACTTTAAATTCTAGATTCTTTCCCTTCCTCCCTCGTCACCCACCCCCACTGTAAGGACAAGCAATTAAATACAGGCTGTACATGTGTAATTAGGCAGAACCTCTCCACAGTGGGCATATTGTGAGAGACTGTTTACATGTCCCTTCTTCCTATCCCGCCCCCCCCTTTGTTCTATTCTCTACCCCCTGTCCCTGTCCCCGCTACAGACGTGTGTACTTCCATCAACCCTCCCTCCCACCCTGCCCTCCCCTCCATCATCCCACCTCTCATCTCCATGCCCCCTACTCTTCTGTG
>JAQQSV010013293.1:0-12560 GCA_028646515.1 Pseudochirops corinnae | reverse complement strand
GGCGTTCTCTTGCTCCACCCCTTCCTGCTACATCAGCAAGCTCAAGGGGCGTGGAAGATCTTCAAATCCTAGTATCGTTACAGAGATTTAAAAGAGACATGGAAAGACATATAGATTGATAAAATAATAAAGTGAGAAGAATTCATACTAGCATAAATATTACAAACTGAATATTCTAAAGACTTATTTTTGTAAACTGATGCATAAAATGAGAAGAATTAGGAAAATTATTTACACAATAACGTTCAACTTTGAAAGCTGTCAGAGTTATGATCAACACAATGTCCATCCATGATTTCAATGTTATTTGGTCAATTAATCAGTCAGGTAGCATTCATTAAGGATCTTCTATGTCAGTGGTTCTCAACCTGTGCATCATGACCCCTTTGGGAGTCAAATGACCCTTTCACAGGGGTCACAGGGGTTGCCTAAGACCATCAGAAAACACATATTTCTGATGGTCTTAGGAACGGAGACACCGCTCCTCTATCTGTCTCCAGGCAGATCTGCCCACATGCAGATACGCCCACATATGAGTATTAAAGAGTCCCGGTGTTAGGAAGGTTGAGAACCACAGTTCTATGTCTTAGGCATTGTGCCAAATGTGGAGGATACAACAAAAGGAAGAAAACAAGGATGACCCTTCTTTTAAGGAGCTTATAGTCAAGAGGGAAGAAAGCATGAAATATTCACTTACAGTTCTAATTATCTCATAGGACAATAGGTATTGGAAGCATAATTATGAATGAATTAAAGATCATTAATAATCACCAGCTTCTTCGTCATGGTGATAATTCAAATTTTAACAATGTTTGTGTTCATATTCTAAATTTATTTAATCACTTGATCCCATTCTCAAAGTCAGTTTTTTCTAAGGTTTATCAGTTTATACGATCATGTCACACAACAAGAACAAATAAGGGTGTTACAGACTTTCACTATTCTATTCTAAAGTGAAAATATTCACTTCAGAAAATGCAGCTTTAAAATTCAAAATTAGTTATCAATGGCATAGTGTTTTCTTCCTAGTTTTCTGTTAGGATCAGTATTCTTGAAATTGCACCTATGGCTAGTTGCGTACAAGGGAAAATGCACATGGCACCAGCTCCAGCAGATGTGAAAATTATGGTCAATCCATAGACAAGTATTTAAGTGCCCACTCTGTGCCTGGCTCTGAGCCAAGGTCTAGGGATAAGAAAGGCAAAAGCAAGTTCCTGCCTTCAAAGAGCTATCAGTATAATAGGGGAGATAATATGCAAATAACTACGCAAGACATACACCATGTAAATGATAGAAGGTTAAGTCCGAGGGAAGATGGGAGAGACAAGAGGAGAAGACCTGGAAAAGTCTTCTACAGAAGGTAGGATTGGAGGAGCTTCCTGGTAAATGAGACTAGGGCAGGCAGCTGAGGAGAGCATTCCAGAGATGGGTGAGAACAATTGAAAAAGCACAGAATGGAGAGTTAAATAGTGTTATTTTTTGATAAAAGGCAGTAGGTCAGTGAGTGGAGTACCTGGAGGGGAGTCCATGTAATAAAACTGAATACACAGGAAGGACCCAGGTTGTGAAGAGCTACAAATGCCAAGCAAAGTATTTTATTCTTGATCCTGATGTAATTGGGAATAATTATTGAGTAAGAGGGTGGAAGATCACTTCAGTAGCTGAGTGGAGAATGAACTGGAGGGAAGTTAGGCTTTTGGCAGGAGTACCACCCAGCAAGTTACTGTAATAATCCACATTTGAGGTGTTGAGGGCCTGCACTGAAGTGGTAATTATGAGTAGGAGATAAAGACATATATGAAAGATATTGTGAAGTTAGAAATGACAAGATTTGTCAATGGACCGGATATACAGGATACGTGTGAGTGAAGAGTCAACGATATTGTTCATCCTGATGTCTTGAATTGCACATGAATTAGACTTAAGTGAGGCAGAGTTGCACAAAGATGTCAGCCTTACTCTCTTCCTGAGTAGCAAGACAAAACATCAGTCAGGATGACTGACAATGGCCTGGGATAACCTTGGTGTCTTCTATGTCCAACCAAGTTCTAAGTACTCTAACCAAACAAAGGGAAGGGGAAAAAAAAAATAAAAAGGTCTCTGGGAGCTTTAAATACCTTAAATAATTTCAGTAGCAATTTAGTGAAATGGCAAATTATTCTGGTGATGGAATGGAATGGTTGAAAGTTGGAGCCTAGCCCCCCTGAGGAAAACATTCTTGGGGATGAGGATAGATGCATGAGTGAAAGAGAGAACTTCTGTCTCTCCTTTTCTTCTCTACAACCCAATAACTCCCTCTCATTAACCACATTATCAGAAAAATTTGACCAGTAAGACACAACATATCCATTTGACAGCGGAAAGAGAAACACTCTAAGGACAAACATGAATAAAAATAGATAACCAGAGGCATAAAGATAGCTAAACACAAGAGGCATCTCTTCAAGGAATCTGACAATTTGTACCAGCAAAAAATTCTGGTTATGTATTCAAATGAAGACTTCTAGGTCATGAAAGGTGAGGAGTTATGTGTACTTGTTGGAGAGTGGTACCCTAACCTTCTGGGGAAGATTCTCCTCACCACCCATTCTTACTGTACTATCTTAGTAAATATCCTTTTAACAAAAACTAAACTGAGACCAACTGACTGATTTTCAATCGGAAGCTTACCTGTGGGGCCCATGAGTGGTGGTATTAGAAATGCAGATACTCAGGATTGCTCATAGAATCTTGAGAGTCAACCTCTTTGTGGTGACATGGTCCACAAGTGCAACGAGGAGTTAAAGGAGAGAAATTTGTAGATAATCCCACTTAACACTAAGTACAGAATGGGGTCACATACCCACTCTGATTATTGTAATTATAGGAAGCCCAGTGAGTACATGATGGCACCTGAATCAATACATCAATCCAAATCATTAACTAGTCAATAAGCATTTTAAAACTCTGTACTGTGTGCCAGGCAGTATGATAAGGGCTGAGGGTATGAAAGAAAGGCAAAAGACAATCCTTACCCTCCAGGAACACATGATCTAATGAGAGTGGCAGAGGTAGATAAATCCTTAAGCAGTCTGAGAATTTTAGAGGGTTCTGGCGGATGACACCCCAAAGGAAACATCTTGGGACTGACTGAAAACTGATCTCATATAAAATCAGTCAATGCAAGGGTGAGCTCAGACTTTCTGTGGAAGATTCTAGTGGCAAAAACTTCTTTTCCACAGAATTACAGATACAACAAAGGCAAAGAGAGGGAATCATTCTTGGGGCTTGGCAGGGGGAATTGGGGGAGGATGAGAGGGAAAAAATTATTTAATGGAGTATTAAATAATGTGCTACATTGACCTAGGCAAGTGAGTGGTGATTGCAATAAGAATCCTGGCTCTGAGGAAGCTCTGCCTTCCCTCCTATATTTAATTAGTGCCATGGTATAGACTGTCCCTAAAACATGTCTGAAATCCCTGGTAGAGACTGTCCCTAGGACACGTCTGAAATCCCAGGTACAGACTGTCCCTAGGACACGTCTGAAATCCTCTTCTCCTGTAAGGTTTTCAAACCTTCCTTTTCTATGTCTGTTGTCCTGCCATCCCCCCCTGCTGCCTTGCTCATGTCCTTTCCTCCGCGCTGCTTTTCCTTTTTCCCCTCTAACACTTTAGTTCCCCAGTGACCTTTCTCTTCCCTTATCTTCTTTTTATTGATTTTTGATCTGGCTTGGCATTTATTCTCAAAACATCTTGCCTCTTGATTCTGTTCAGTGAAATCCTTTCCCTCCTTGCTCCACCTGGGCACTTTCTACATCTTAAAAAAAAAAAAACAACGAAAAACCTTTCTTTATTTCTAGTGTATTTTTTCTTGAGCTTTTCCTTCACCATTTTCATAGTGTCGATATTTTTGGAAGAGCTCTATTCATATTATATACCACTGTACCAATGTTTTGGGACATAATTACTTTAAAAAAAATAAGGTGTTTAAGACTAAAATTAATTGAGGTTATGTCCATATCACTAATAAAAATATTAACACACAAACACCCATATATATATATATATATATACCTTTTGGGTCTTAAAGTGATAATATACACATAATGTCAGTGCCAGGATGAGAATGAAATATGAAATAATGAGCAAAGGTTAATGATTAAAAGGAAAAAGGGGGTTGATGGAGAGAGAGACAGAGTCAGAGAGACACAGAGACAGGAACAGAGAAAGAAAAGGAAGAGAAAGCCAAAGATAGACAGACAAGAGACAAATATTTAGCTTAGGAAAAAAAGTGTACCTCATTGTCAAAGGCAGGAAGAAAGGGGAGAGTGAATGATGAAATCAAGGAGTACTGAGTTGAAATGAAGGGTCAGAGGAGAGAATTCATGTTGCATCCTCTGACATAGATTTGAAAAAAATTTCCAAGTCCTACACTCTTACCCTAGCTTAATCACATAACAGAATGCAAGACTTATTTAAGGCAATTTGGGAGTTCCCTGAACTAGAAAGCGATGTCTTTGCCTGGAAAATAGCTAGGGGTAAACTAGCCACTGGCAGTAAATCGATTATCTCAGAATTGTATGGCAAAAATCTAAGTAAGCCAATAAAATGCCTAATTCAGTTACGATTCCCAAGAATAATTATGATGTCATACAAATTTCATCAAGCAGGTATTTTTAAGTCGCTATAATTAGGCCTTACAAATGCTGCAACATTTTATAGTTTGAATATGTAAATTGGAAATGCAAAAGAAAAAATTCATACTTCTAAAAATGTACATACCAAAGAAGCTCCTGAATGGGTATGATTTTGTTCTCATCTCTTTTTTCTTACATGAGTGTATTTTGATAGTTATGGAATCCTCCCATGGCTCCCAGTTCTGCCAACTAAGAATGTACTTTGTTTGTTTTGTTTTTTTTTTAAAGGAGGGAGAGGTTAAGTGACTTGCCCAGGTCACACAGCTAGTAAGTGTCAAGTAGACCAGATTTGAACTCAGGTCCTCCTGACTCAAAGGGCTGGTGCTTTATTCACTGTGCCACATAGCTGCCTATGGCCTAATTAATAAAATGATTAGATTACCCAGAAACTAAGTTTCAAAATTGTTTCAATTGCCTATTCACACACACTATGTATATGTATGCGTGTATTTATGTGTATGTATATGTGTATATATATACATACATGCATATACATATATACATACATATACATATATATACATACATATACATATATGTATATGTGTGTGTATATATATATATATATGTATATATATTTATAAATACAGAGAGCCAGTTGTTTGCAATTCTCACCTCCATTAGAATATGAGTTCATTGAGGGGTCAATGACCATGTTTTAGCCATTCTTTTATGTCTAAGACTTAGCGCCGTTTCTCATACATAGTAGAGTAGGTACTTAATAAATGCTTGATGATGGTGATTTCAATTCTATTCAAGACTCTATAAAAAATGTAACAGCAGAACATACTTTGTTCAATGATCTACTGAGTATTGATGTCAAGCGATTGTAAAACAGTGAGGTGTCTGTTTTCCAATTTATCTGTGATCTTAGCAATATGAGAACAGCTTTCAGCCCTCCATGACTTTTCATTCTGTGTCAATCTAATAGCTCTCCTCTTATAAATGTACCAAAGGGGAGAGTGTGTTGCCCATTATTCTGGAATCTGCTTCTAGATCTACTGACATAGATGTATTAATTGAGTTTCCTTTTATTTTCCAGTTAAGCATCTATTTAATTATCTCTTTAATAATTCTATCATCCTTCAATGGCACACAACTTTGTTGGCTATATGTTTCCAGATGTGCTTTGGGAGACCAGCAGCTGTAATTCTCTGAAGACTTTTTAATCTATGACTTGGCATCCACACAGTATCATCTCAGGTGAAGAAACTACTGATGCAGATCATCACCATCTATTCAACTGATAGTCTTTGAGAATTTCAGAGAATACAGAGTTTAAATGACTGTTAATTTCCGGCAGCCGGGTATGTAACAGGCTGTCTGGCAGCCAGGTCTTCTTGGTCTGGAGGTCAGTCTTTTATCTACTGCACCAACGCTGCCAAGTAATTCAAGCTTTTCTTATTGATGAGAATTTTCTTTAGTGGCTCCTGCCCAAAGATGACATCATCTTAATTGTATCAAGTTCTGAAATACTATAAAATTTCCTAAGAAATCCATACTCATGCAGAAAAAAATTTATTTTAACTTTCCATATTGGAAAAGTAAAATGGAAAAAAAATGAAGTTGCTCAAATTAAGACACTCAGCCTAACGAATGGCCTACCAAATTATTATATTAACATGTATAACATGTATAAATATTACATATAATGTTCTAGAACTAGATGGTCCAAAGAGAATGGGTGGATATTTAGAGATTTTAATACCCCTAAACTGCTAACAGTTGCCACGGCCCATCTTTTTAACCCTGATTAATTTCCCCTAGTGATACTGAATGACTGGAAATCATGATCCCAGATTAATTTATATTATAATGAATCCATTGGAAGAATCATGTTAGGCATAAACCTATTGTAGTGTTACCCCTCCTTCCAAACCGTATTTTTTAAAAAGTGCTATTGCTACGTCTAGACCTGTGATTTCATCAGCATCAAGAATTTTAGTTGTATAAATTCTCTCTGCAGACGCACAAATCATCTGTGATTTCTGGTCTTAGTGAGTTGCCTCAGCACTGAGGGATTAAAGTACCTGCCAGTGGTCATGCCGACAGTATGTGTCAGAAGGATTTGAAGTCAGGTCTCTGACTCTAAGGCTGCTCCTCTGTCCATTATGTCACATGAACAAGGCTCTAGACCTGAAGTCAAGAAGACCTGAGTTCAAATCCAGCCTCAGACGTTTACTAGCTGTGTGACCCTGGGCAAGTCATTTAACCCTCGTCTGCCTGTTTCCCCATGCGCAAAATAATAAAAGCACCGACATCCCAGAATTGTAGTGAGGATCATAATTATAAAGTGCTTAGCAGAGTGCCTGAGGACTATATTTATTGTTGTTGTTCAGTCATTTCTGTAATGTCTGACTATTTGTGACCAATCTGGTGTTTTCTTGGCAAAGATACTGGAGTGGTTTGCCATTTCCATCTCCAGCTCATTTTTTACAGATGATTGAGGCCAGATTTGAACTTAGGTCTTCCTTAATTCAGGCCTGACCCTCTATCTACTGAGTCACCTAGCTGCTCCAAGTGCCACATAAATGTTAGCTATGAGAGAGAGAGAGAGAGAGAGAGAGAGAGAGATGTAGAGGGAGAGGGAGAGAGAGACAGAGAGAGACAAAGACAGAGACAGAGAGAAAAAGACAGAGAGAGAAGGAGAAGGAGAGAGAAAGGTCTATTATATTTATGATAGATATAATCTATTTTAGATAGACATCAATATCTATATTGATACCTACATTTCTCTTTTTTCCTCCCTCCCTCTCTCTTTCCATCATTCTCTCTGTCCCTGTCTCTGTCTCTCTCTCTCTCTCTGTCTCTCTGTCTGTCTCTGTGTCTCTGTCTTTCTCTGTCTCTGTCTCTCTCTCTATTTATCTATCTATAGCCCAGGTGGCTTGTGTGGTCAGAGATCACCTAACATGGAGACTTCCTGCATCCCCTAACACGTGGGAGGACAAAGCCTCCTTTGATTGGCTGCATAGACAGGCTGAATCTTTAACACTGTCCAGGCTGAGGCCATCCCCCCTCTTCTTGCTGATGCTTCCCTGCTACATCCAGAAGATGAAGATCACAGTTCACCTACAGCCCAGGAAGCATAAACTCAATCACCAAGACAGGAAGAACTTCCTTCCCCTGCTCTCCATCTCTTCCCCTTGGCTCTGAGGTTTCTTTTGGCCTGGGGGTGTTTCTGTTCTGGGTCATTTGTTCTTAGCTTTAGGTGTCTGCAGCAGTGATCCCTTCTAGACCTAGGCGTTTGAGCCATGGTGACCCTGGCACCAGGACTGCAGATTGGCAGGATGTTGCAGCCAGTCATTCTGGCAGGAAAGCCCTTAGAAGCAAGGATGCCTGAGCCATGATCCCAAGGAGGATTTTTGGAGTTGGAACTTGGCATGGTGTGCTATAGGAACAGAGATAAGATATAAGCTTAGTCCTCTTCTACTCCCTAGAGATGGAGGTGGTGTACCAGGGGACAATGAAGCCTCATGTGTGGGAGTGTAAATTTGCCTGTTTTTTATTATGATTTTTGAATCAAATATTCCTTTGTAAAAGCTAATTTTCTTGTTAGGGGCTATATGGAAATAGTCTATAGGAACCCTTCTTCCTACACTCAGAGAAACACCTTTGGTGGGAGCTGAAACCAGTTTCAGAGAGCCTAGATTCCACCCAAGCACTGGAGAACCATGGTGGAAGAGGTAAAATGGCCTTTTGGCAATGGAGGCCAGGGTAGACAGTGTGACAACTAGAAAGCTAAGTTTTGGTCATAGATTGAGAAGGAGACTCTGCTGCTGGAAAGTCTGAGTAGAATATCGTCATCCCTGAAATGCTAAAGATGCAGACAGAGGCCTCCGGTGGATTAGTTACATCATCTGCAGAAAATTTATGGGGCACCAGGAACAAAAATAACATAGAATAAAAAGGCCTGAGAGCCTACAATCTCCAAATGAAAGGGGTCTTCATAAAGATCAAATCACAGTTCTTTAAAATATACAGTAAATTCTTTACCTGGTATCTCTTTAGAGGTAGAGATGTGACTGTTAATGAGAGATCATATATTTGTGATCTTGGGGGATTTCCTCAACTTCTTCTGTTCACCTTTTATGCAATATACACCTTTCTCACCTCCTCTCCTTAGAATCTCTGGTTTATCCAAAATCGAACTCAAATACCTTCCTGCTACCTAAAGCCTTCACTAACCCATCTTCCCCCAATCTTCCAGGGCCTTTTCCTCCGAATCACCTAGTATTGTGTATATTCATACATGTGTACATATATGTAGATATAGTAGATAAATTATAGATGTGTACATACATGCATATGTGTATTTTTATGTATATATGATATCTCTTCCACCTAAATAATTGGAGGCAGAGAGAGTTTTCCTCTTGTTTTTGTAAACTAAGGTCTGAGAGAAATGATTTTTAATAACCAATGATTTGGGGTCATCCAGAGCTCCCCCTTTCTCTAAAGTCCTGATTTTAAAGACTTCAATGTTTGAAGGTTGAGCTAAACTTCTCCTCTATCCAGACTCCATCCAGGTGGGGCAGCCTTTGTGTTCCATTCAGGTTTGGGTGGTGATAAATTCTTTGAATAGATAGTTGGTTTAGGTACCATTTCAGGTCCCTAAAGGGTAGGAGCCCAGAGGAGCAGTGTAGATTTTAATCCCAATTGATTTAAGGCCCTTCCTGGATAAGGATCAGAGCGCAAATCAGGAAAGTAGTGACCACACATCTCCCCCTAGATTGGAAACCCTTGGGAGTAAACCCCTAGAACTAACTGTTAACAGCAGTGTGAAAAATCCTGAAGCTTGAAACACAGTCCCTCCTTCCCACACACTGAAAAGAGAATAACTTAAAAAAAAATGAAGAAATAAAGGCAGTTAGGTAGTGCAGTGGATAGAACACTGGCCCTGGGGTCAGGAGGACCTGTGTTCAAATCCAGATTTAGACAAATCTTCAGAACCAGCAGCTGTTTGCTTCCATGGCTGACACTTTATGAAAAAATATTAGTCATCTGGACATCGATTCAGAACCCATTACTTCCCAAAACACCAGTGCATCATGGGCCCACCTCCCAATCTGGACCCACCTTAGAGGAGACAACCAAAGCTGTAACGAATATGGGTTTATCTAAACTTCTCCCATGAAAGTCGTGAGTACCATGCCTGTGTGAAAAGCTACAGAAAGCTTTGTTCCTAATCCCAGCTCTTCCCAACTTGTTGCTGTAGCATTGGACACCAAAGGACCAGAGATCCAGATTGGATTTAAGCAGCAGAAGTGAAGGAAAGCAACCCCCTCAAGTTCACCCTGGATGATGTCTATATGTAGAAACGCGATGAGAATATTCTGTGGGTAGACTACAAAAACATTCACAAGGTTGTGGAGGTTGTGGCAAAATATGTGTGGACAATGGACTTGTTTCTCTACTTGTAAAGGAGAGAGGCTATTATTTCTCTTAGACTGAAGTGGAGAATAACAGGAGAATCTACCTCCCTGGGGTAGCTGCAGCCTTGATTGCTATGTCTGAGAAGGATACCAAAGATGTACAGTTCGGAATAGAGCAAAGTGGGGATATGGTATTTGCATCTTTACTCTGAAAGACAGAATTCTACAGAATCAACTAAAAAGCTAGATGAAATAACTAACTTTAGGGGCATCTAGGTGGCGCAGTGAATAAAGCACTGGCCCTGGAGTCAGGAGGACCTGAGTTCAAATGCGGCCTCATACACTAGACACACTCGCTAGCTGTGTGACCTTGGGCAAGTCACTTAACCCCAATTGCCCCTCCAAAACAAAAAAGCAAAAAAAAAATAAAAGAAATAACTAACTTTAGCAAAGTTGTAGCATATAAAATAAACTTACACAAATCATCAGCATTTCTACATATCACCAACAAAATCCAGCAGCAAGAGATAGAAAGAGAGATTCCTTTTAAAATAATTGAAGACTATGTATAATTCTTGGGAGTCTATGTGCCAAGACAAACTCAGGAACAATACAAATCACTTTTCACACAAATGAAATTAGATTTAAACAAGGGAGAAATCTTAATTGCTCATGGGTAGGCCAAGCCTATATAATAAAAATGATAATTCTAAAGCCTATATAATAAAAAATGACAATTCTACTTCAGTTAATTTACTTATTTAATGTTACACTAATCAAAGTACCAAAGAATTATTTCGTAGAGATAGAAAAAAATAACTAAATTCATCTGAAAGTACAATAAATCAAGAATATCAAGGAAATCAATGAAAAAATGTGAAAGAAGGCAGCTTAAAAATTCCAGATTTCAAATTATATTACTATTTGTTAATCATCAAAACAATCTGGTACTGGCTATGCAATAAAGTGGTGGATCAGCAGAATAGATTGTTTATATAATACACCTTAGTAAATGACCATAGGAAACTAGTGTTTTATAAAACCAAAGATAACTTTTTGGATGAGAACTCACCATTTGCCAAAAATTGCTAGGAAAATTGGAAAGCAGTTTGGCAGATATTAGGCACAGAAAACATCTCACACTGTGTACCATGATAGGGTCAAAATGGATAAATGACTTAGACCTGAAGGGTGACATCATGAGTAAATTAGGGTAACATAGGAAATTTTACCTGTCAGATCTATGAATAAGGGAAGAGTTTATGATCACGCAAGAGATAGAGAGGATTAAAGGAAGTGCAATAGGCAATTTTGATTACATGAAATTAAAAAGCTTTTGTACAAACAAAACTATCACAGCCAAACATAGAAAGAAAACAGTAAAATGGGAGGAGGGAAAATTTTTTTGTTGCAGTTTTCTCTGATAAAGGTCTCACTTCTCGAATACATAGGAACCTGAACCAAGTTCATAAAAATAAGAGCCATTTCCCAGTTGATAAATGGTCCAAAAATATGAAGAGGAAATTTTCAGAAGAAATAAAAGTTATCCATAGTGACATGAAAAATGCTCTAAAGAACTACTGATTGGAGACATGCAAATTATAAGATCTCTGAGATCCTACTTCACAAGTATCAGAATGGCTAACATGATAGGGAAAAAAAAAGACAAATGTTGGAGCAGGATGGAAAAATTGAAACCCTGACACATTGTTGGTAAAGTTGTGAACTAGTCTACCCATTATGGAGAACAATTTGGAACTACTCTCAAAGGGATAGAAAACTGCATTACCTTTGACCCAGTAATACTACTAGGTCTGTTTCCCAAAGAAATCAGAGAAGAGAAAAAGGACCTATTTTATATTTATAGTAGCTCTTTTTGTGATGATGAAGAACTGGAAATTGAGAGAATGCCCATCAAGTCTGGAATGATGGATGAACAAGTTGCAGATTGGGATAGAATACTGTGGTGCTATAAGAATTATTGAGCAGAATGGTTTCAAAAAAAACTGGAAAGTCTTATATGAACTCCTGCAAAGTGAAATGAGCAGAACCGGAACATTGTACACAGTAACAACAACATTGTAAGGATGACCAACTGTGAAAGACATGTCTATTCTGATCCAGACAATGATCCAAGACAATTCCAAAGTCCCCAAGGTGAAAAATGCTATCTACCTCCTGCTAACAAACCAGTATGTTCTGAATGCAGACTAAAGCATACTTTTTTTTAACTTTATTTTTCTTGTTTTAATTCTCAATCTGTATTTTCTTTGGCAACACGGATAATATGGAAATATGCTCTATATGACTTCACATGTATAATCTTTTTTAAAATTTTTTATTTTAGTTTAGTTTACATCATTCATTTCCCTGAAATTTTGAGTTACAAATTTTCTCCCCATCTTTCCCCTACTCACTGCCCCAAAACAGCCATCCCAGTGTATCCCTCCTCCTCCAATCTATTCTCTCCTATGTCTTCTCCCCTCACCCCTCTGACTTTTCGGTAGGGCAGG
>JAQQSV010013292.1:0-12560 GCA_028646515.1 Pseudochirops corinnae | reverse complement strand
TCTCACTTAGCATCAGTCCGTATAAGCCTCTCCAGGTAATTATGAAGTCCATCTCCTTCCCATTTCTTATAGCACAATAGTATTCCATTACATTCATATACCATAGCTTGTTCAGCCATTCCCCAATTGATGGGCATCCCCTATATTTCCAGTTTTTTGCAACCACAAAGAGAGCTGCAATAAATATTTTTGCACATATAGGACCTTTTCTCACTTCTGTAATCTCTCTGGAAAAATGGATATTTTTCAAGCATTTCTGATGAAAAGACCAGAGCTGAATAGAAAATTTGACATTCAAACACAAGACTCAAGAGAAGCATAAAAAGGTAAATAGGAAAGGGACACTTATATCTCTTATTACTCTTTGCCTGCAAAGTGACAGATCCATTGTTTTTGGGCTGGGAGCAAGTAATTTCACTGATTAGAGAAAAGGGAGATAAAGCTAGCTTGAAAGTAATATCAATGGAATTCCAAAGTGGAGGAAAAAAATAGGTTACATTTTGCAGTTTGAATAGCTGTGGCTACCTATTATTAACCCTTTCATGGTTCACAAAAAAGGCTGTGTAAATGAAAACAACTAAAAAGTAAATAAGTTTTATTAGAATATCTAATTATATACTTGAGAGTTTTGCAAATTAAAGTTAAGTACACATCAATCTAGAAAGCAATATTTAAATCAGTGTGAATGTTTGGAAATTAGAGGTTTTGCTATAAATTATATTAAAGTACTGATGCAATTGAAATAGATTTCAAATTGTCAAGAAGAAAAAGAGACCCCTACCTATTTTATGATAGATGTTGTAACACGCTAAGCAAATCACATGATGCAGAAATCATCAGCTCTGCTTTTATTAATCAATCCCTGCCAAGAATTAAATGATATTTCTATGGGTATATCTTTGTGTTTTGCCTAGGTGGCATGAGAAGGGTGTAACCAACTCAAGAGCATCACCACAGATGTATATGACATAAAGAAAAAAAGAAGGGAAAATCTGAACCAATATCTCCATGCCATACCTCAAGGGGGATTATACCTCTAAGAGGTCTTTCTCCCCTATTCCATATCACAAAATCACAGGTTAGAAAATGAGAAGTCATTTTTGGCCAAATTTCAAAGTTTTGAATTTTAAGAATGGTCTTACTTCTTGCCCACAGAAAGAGAAGTTTATTTAAGGGAACTTGAATGTGAGTTAAGTTTAATTTGGAAAAAATGCTTTCTGTTACTCTTGTGAATAATATAATAGAAGCTAATTGTTTGGATAAATTAGAAATGTCACCAAAAAGTATTGGGTAATAAGGATATGAGAAATGTTATGTGGTTATTCTTTATGATTTGAAAGCTATAGTAATTTATTTGCAACATGGAATTATTTGAAGATAGTATACTAAAATGATGTACTTGATGGGTCATTAGAAGAGTATATTTTAGGTGTTATATGAAGAATATAAAATCCTCATGGACCTTAAAGGGGGGGGATAAGAATATAAGACTTCTATTTTAAATATTTGGTAGTAGGCTGCCTGAGAATAGCAGGTCCTATAATGTGAAGTCCTGGATGTCCCTTGGTAAATTTGAGATTTTGATTTTGTAACTATAAGTTCAGATTTGATATGAAAGAGGTTTGAACTGAAATAAATTATACTGTGCTTTGGCAGTAAGGCAAAATGCTGAAAGGGCATAGATTGATGAAAATATGAGTTAAAAATCTGGTTTCTGAAAATTTGTTAGCTGTGTGACCTTAGAGAAGTTGCCTTATCTCTGTTTATCTCATTTTCCTAAACTCTAAAGGAGATAAAACATAGCACTCACCTCACAGGATTATTGTATGGATCAAAATGACATAATGACTGTAAAATGCTTAACATAGAGGCTAGAATATGGCAAGAGCTATATAAATGTGAACTGTTGTTAACTCATTATTTGTTTAATCAAATATAATTACCCACATGCTAGGTAACTATATTAGATTTTAAATGTGATTAGCCATGGGGTGGTTAGGTGGTGCGGTGAATAGAGCACTGGCCCTGGAGTCAGGAGGACCTAAGTTCAAATCTGGCCTTAGACATTTAACACTTACTAGGCATGTGACCTTGGGCAAGTCACTTAACCCCAATTTCCCTGCCTTCCCCCCTCCAAAAAGAAAAAAAAATGTGATTAGTATAAAATGCCAAAGGTGATAAAATGAATGATTTTCTATGTTAGATAATTTGGAAATGCATTCAACTGAATTGATGCCATCTAAGTGGTGATAAATTTTTTTTCATGATATTGTGAATATTATTAGTATGTTTTTAAATTTTCTTATATTGTGTTTTTTAGGAAACCACTGTATGAGAAATACCGTTAAGAAGTTAATGCAAGTGACTCTTTAGAAAATTTAACTTTTTAAATCAGGAAACTACAAAATCACTAAGTTATTGAAAGATATTGTTATGATGTTAAACCTATCAAGTATTTAATTGGGTATATTTTAAAAGGGAAGAGTAATGATTACTTAATATATAGAAACATTTTTTAAAAGAAAATGAGAGATACCTTGTAAAATCTCCTTATTGGTAAATTTGCCAAGTTTTTTGGAACAAGTTACTTGGACAAGGTCATAAAACCATAAAAAATCAACCCTGTGAAATAACTTGTGATTTGGTTTACTGAGAAAAATGGGATCTCCTCTTCCACCACAAACACTCCTTGACAAAGGGGGAGGAATTAAAAGTCTGTTTATATGATAGCAGTGATTTATGTGGTGATTTTTGAGTATGAAGATTATGACGTTATAACTGAAATAGTACATACTGAAGTTATATCTCAAACCAAATTAACAGACTCCAGCCTTAAAGATAAAATTTTACTTTAAGGATAAATATATAATACCTTAAGAGATGGATATTTTTTAGTCTGAAGATTTATAGTAATTTGCCAGTGTTTTCTGGCTAATTTTTAAGGGGATGATCAAATATTCACTATCTATGTGGAACTTCAGAATGTAATTATTTCCTTGAATTCTAATGATTTATATACATTTTTTTAAACACAAGGATGAGTTAAAAACTGGAGAAGAAGAGAAGAAAAAAAGAATTTTGAATGAATTTTTTTGAAAGTCTCCTAAACTTTTATTGCTAACTAACTTACTGCACTGGAGAAGGAAATGGCAAACCACTCCAGTATCTTTGCCAAGAAAACCCCAAAAAGGGGTCATGAAGAGTTGGACACAACTGAAAAATTACTAGAAAACTTATTGCAACAACATGAGAGTAATAATAACTGTATCTAGCCTTAAGCTATGATTAGTGAAACTTTGCTATTTGAGGTGAAATCTCATGGGACTGTAACCTGACGTTGTTCTGAGCTTTGAATTTAGGTATAATTGTCTTAATGAACAGCCAGTAATCTACCATTTGAGAGGAATTCCACTGGCTGCTCAAGGGAGTCCAGTCTGAAGACTACTAGAGGTGAATCTGGGAAAAGTTGAGAGGATGCCCTTGGCTTGGACTAAGGTAGGATCCTCTTGATTCAGTTTCCCCATGGCATTATTTCCTTTCCAAACAAGCATTTTTCCTACCTGGGTAATCTTGAGCCTGGCTATAATATGGAACTTTACTCCATGACTGGCTGTTCCAAATGGTAAGTATGATTCTCATCTGAAATCAACCAGAATTAAGGATGCTTTCTCTGTGCTGCATCCTTAGGCTTGGGTCAGAAGGATCAGTTTTAAAGTTTTCATAACCATGTTCTTGCTTCTTCCTTTCATAGCAAATCTCTCTAACCAAAGCATGTAAAACAGTAGCTTTAATATAATGAATTTTGTTGTTGCAATACTCCAGCATCTCTGCACTACTATATAATAGGATGCAAGGTCCTTGAAATATCTCAGAATGATATGGAAATAATTAGAATAGACGAAGAAGTTTGTAGGACAAAGATATAAATGTATTAATTAGTAAGGTTAAAATCCGAAACATCTTTTGTTTGGTTATAAGGAAAAAAATTTCCATGCAATCAGTTATCTTAGAGGAAATTAATTTATGAACTATCTTGCATTACCTCAAGGGGAAATCCGATTTTACTTAGATTTATTATTTAATTTGTGATTAACACCTGTGTGGAGAGCATGTCCTGAAGCATAATTTACATATAGACTGATCTTTTAAGATATACACTGCTCTCTATATACAATCTGAGATAAAGTTCTTCGTATATATTTATCTCATTCCAAGTCTTTTGACATCTGTTACAGTTGAAGCTAAATAAGCATCTTTTATGTAAGTCCAATTGTATAGCTAGTGAACTAAGGGATAAGAATCGTCTATTTTAAAAAAGTATTAATAACTATGTATCCATGTTCAGGATTAGATCCCTAAAGTATCTCATCCATATAAGGGTAGTTCATTAGCGGGAATGGAAAATTTTGAGAAAGCAACAAGATCAGATAATTATATATGTCAAATGTAAATGTTTCTAATGGGATATACTGGCCTTGAGCATAATAATAAGGCCTAAACACTGGGTTTGGGACTCTAAAAATAAAATTACATTGATCACCCTCTGCATATGCCGAGCATTTTTTATTTTGTTTTGCTTTTTTAGCGTGCAATTTCCAAGAATTTCAGAGTTCTGCCTTCTGTGGTACTTTAAAATGTTTAGTTTTTTATTTCTCAGTTGTTATTTGAATTTCTTAAATATATCAACATAATTTACTAACTTATATCACAGGGCAGTTATAAATAGTAAAACTGAAGTTTTTCCCTTTATGAGACTTAAATCTGAAAGAAAGAATTAAAAAAAAAAAGAATGCCAGTCTTAAAAAGTTAAAAGTCAATGCTAATTTAGAAAAACACCATTCACCCTGGATTACATGTCTACTTAGGTATATATATTAAATCTTCAACCCAAAGGACTCATTTTACAACTCAGATCCTTGTGGATTACAGCAGGTAAAATGAGGAAACTTAAATTCTCTTATGTTTCAACTAAATTATGGATTTCTCATTTGATGTTCTTTATATAGCTGTTGTTAACAGAATTATTAACTCTCATGGGCTACAGACAAATCCCATTGCCTTAAGACTAATGCCACCGCCTAAGAAGTTTTGTCTTGTACCACATGTCTTGGCTGTGGTTAAGGAGTTTCAAAATGAGAGGTCCAAATGATGTAATCTCAATTCTATGTCATCCATAGCCAATCAGCAGACACATCTATGTTGCTCAATATTTTGTTTTGCCATCTCCTTAATTGTTTATAAAAGGCCTTCTCAGGTTTCAACCAAAGTCTTTGATACTCAAGAAAGTACAATGGCCCAATTTATTGATTGCTATTAGCCTAACTAACAAATTGATCATGCTTGGAAGTGTGTGCCTCGATTTATCTTAACTTTTATTGTAGCAACAGCTTTGAGACCATTGACTTTTCTGTAAGACTTAGGCTCCTAGGAGAAAAAAATCAAAATAGTTCACATTCACATGGTAACTTAATGCTTGCAAGGGACTTTAAAAACATTGTCTCATTTGATCTTCTTGTGGACCCTTGGAGGTAGATATTATTACTATCCTCATTGTACATATGTGGAAACTCAGGCAGGAAAAGGTTAAATGATTCGTCAAGAGTCACTCAACTAGAAAGTAAAAGAGACTGAATTTGAACTCAGGTCTTAGGGATTCAGGGACAGCCCTCTATCCATTGTGCCACCTAGCAACCTAATGAAATCATTACAAACACAAATGACCAATGGATACCAAAATATTTATACCAGGATTTTTTGTGCCAAATAACATAGTGAATAAATGAGTATGGCTAAATGGAGAATGGCAAAAAAAATTATATTATAAGAATGCCATGAAAAATTATAGAGTAAGGAAAAGCCTAAGGATTTCAGAAAAAAAATTCAGTTTTTAGGAGTTTATGCACAATATGAAATATGAAATGTTTCATGAGATCTGTGCTGTAGAAAAGGTCTTCCCACCTTATTTAGATCCATAAGTTTTATCTCCAACAAGATTTTTCCAATGAACACACAAGTATAAGCTCCAGGTGAAGGCCTTCCAATAATCCTTGCTATTATGGCTCCTGACAAGTATGAATATTGTGATATCTAATGACCTACGTCTTCCAGCAAAATGTAGGTCCTCATCAAACATATTCATATGTCTTCTCCACACTATTAATCCTCTGATATAAAGTAAGAGATGATCTCTGGCTGAAGGCCTTCCCACATTGAGTCTATTTAGGGCTTATTCACAAGGTGAAATTTCTGATGTATAACAAGCTCTGTACTCCATATGAATGCACATTCATAGCAAGGATATGATTTCTATGTCATATGAATTCACTGATGGGAAATAAGGGATGACTTTAGTCTTAATGCTTTCCCAAACAGATTATGTTAATGAGGTTTTCCCTCTAATACAGTTTCTCTGATGTTCAGTAAGGGAAGAATGTATATTAAAAACTTTACCACATTCTACACACTCAAAAGGTTTCTCCCACATGTGGATTCTTTGATGTACATAACAGGAAGAGTGGTGGGTAAAAGCTTTACCGCATTTGTGACATTCATAAGGTTTCTCTCCAGTGTGGACTCTCTCATGTACAGCAAGACTGACCCTCTGGGAGAAAGTCTTTCCACATTGATTACATTCATAAGGTTTCTCTCCAGTATGGATTCTCTGATGTGCAGCAAGATGGAAGCTCATTCTAAATGTCTTTCCACACTGATTACATTCATAAGGTTTCTCTCCACTGTGGATTATCTGATGTCTGCAAAGAGTGGAGAGGCATCTGAAAGTCTTTCCACATTGATTACATTCATAAGGTTTCTCTCCAGTGTGGATTCTCTCATGTACAGCAAGATTGGGCCTGTGTGCAAAAGCCTTTCCACACTGATTACATTCATAAGGTTTCTCTCCAGTGTGGTTTCTCTTGTGTGAAGCAAGATTGGACTTACTTGTAAAAGTCTTTCTACATAGATTACATTCATAAAGTTTCTCTCCAGTATGGATTTTCCAATGTAGAATAAGACTAGACCCTAGTCTTAAACCTTTTCCACGTTGATTGTATTCATGTCTCTCTGCAGTGTGGATTCTCTTATGTTGATCAAGATCAGCCCTGGACTCACTATATTTAGAATAGTCATTCCATGAGGTCATTTTCAGCTTTACAGTCATCTCCTTCATATCAAACCTGGTCTCTGCATCTGATGGAAACAAATATAAAACAGACACAAATGGATAAGCATATGTTCTTCCTTCTGTTTGTCATTGTCATTTTCAGTCATATCTGACTCTTTATGACCCCTTTATGGGATTTACTTGGCAAAAATACTGGAGGGGTCTGCCATTTCTTTCTGCAGTTCATTTTTACAGATGAGAAATTGAGGCAGAGTTAAGTGACTTGTCCAGTGTCGCATAGCTAGTAAATGTCTAAGATTCAATTTAAACTCAGATCTTTCTGACTCCTATGTATAACTCCCAACCATTGCTTCTGGTTATGTTCTCCATAGTCAAATAGCAAGTTCAACTCCCACTCTCCTCCACTGCTCTACCCCCCCTCCCCAAACACATTACAGCCTTTCTAATACTTGGAGACAGTTATCCTGTCTCCACCTGTCTTATCTTTTCTCCAGTTTCAACTACTCCTCATATGGCATGCCTTCAAGGTCCTTCCCCATCTTGGTTGTCCTCCTTTGGACACTCTCCAACTTACTGACATGTTTCTTAAAGTGTGGTTCCAAGAACTGGACCCAGGCCACTAGATGAGGTCTGATGAGGGCAGATATGTACAATGGACTCTCACTTCCTTTTTCCTTGAAGCGATGTCTTTTCAGGCAACCCAAGAGCACGTTCTCTTTGTTGACTGCCATACTATGCTGTTGACTCATTTTGAACTTGCAATCTGTCCACTGAAAGCCTCAGACACTTTTCAGAACAATAATTGTCAATGAATGCCTCTACCATCTCATACTTGAGAAACTGATTTAGTTTTGTACCCAAGGACAAGACTTGAAATTGATTCCTAGGTCCAAATTCATGTGCTAACTTATCCAGAGCCCTGTGGCTTTTAACTCCGTCATGTACCATATGTGTGGCATCTACATATCTCATGCCCCTATCATCTATGCCTTTATTCAAATCATTGATAAAAATGTTAAATAGCAATCCTTGTAATACTCCAATGGAAGTGTCCTACAATCTCAGACTAGCCTTACTCCTAGAAAAGAGGTGAAGGCAGTCAAGGAATGATTCTCCACCCTCCAGGGTAGTAGGGACAAGAAGAGTTTCACACACACACATCCCAACCCCTAAAAATGAAGTATAGTTTCAACATGAAAAGACAGAAATATAAAGATAAAAAGAGGTAGCAGGTAATTCTGCCCTACATAAGAAGCTTGGAGAGTGGCTACATCTCACACAGGAGGAAAGGAAGATGAACTACTTACTGTAAAGGGGTATAAAAAAATGAAACTTAGGATCTTTCCAAAGAGGATGGAGTTGGATGCTCTGAAAGGAAGTAGCTATTTATTCTCAGTGGAATTATAAAGTAGATACACAGGGGCTATCAGATAAGGGATCATCCAGCCAATACCAGAGGAAGAAGAGAACTGTACTGATAGATGGTGATTCAATGGGGCAACCACTGACTAACCCAATAACAATAGAGTGGTCTCCTATCTTCCTAGAGTATGTCTTCATAACATAACACACGATCTTCCAAGAATTATCCCAACAGTTGATTAGCTACCTTGGAGAGTTCACATGGGCACAAAGGATACTGCCAGAAATAATCTAGAAAGCAGTGGCAAACATTATGAAGTATAATGTTGATTGTTCAGAATATAAGTGGGAACTTTAGGAGCTTGCTTGGGGCTGTATACAACTCTGGAAGTTTGGAAACAACATAATGTCAGCAAGGACAAGCCATGCCAAATTAATTTACGTTCCATTTTTGAAAAGGTTACTAGACACATACACTATGGGAATGCTGTGTGCATAACTTAACTGGCTTGTAGCATAATATTTAACAAAATACTTTGTGCTGTTCTTTGAAACAAAATGGAGAGATGTGGACTAAGTGATAATATAATTAGATTCAGAACTGATAGAATGGCTAGGCTCAAAGAAGAGACATCAATTAATAGATCCACTTTGAAGGTGGTTTCTAGTGGGGTGCCTCTGGGATCTGGGCCTGTACTGGAATATTGATTTGGATAATGATAACAATAATACCTAGCATTTATGTGGTGCCTACCGAGAAGATTAATTCTAGATCATTTTCTTATTGATCCACTTTACAGATAATTGATTTTTTTCCTTGTAACTGGCTCTTTGTCTCTAAGTTTGGTTCAGAGATTTTGCTGGCCCATAATAGGTTCATTTTTAAAATCTAGTTTTCCTACTAATCATTGATCTATTATTGCCTCAAGTAATATAGTTGACCTTCAGATGCATATAAATATCAGGGTGTCAGGTCAAATACCTTTACATCTCCAAGCTGTCCTTCAAGGATGTTTACTTTGTTGTCCAAAAAGAACCAATCTATTTTTTTTTTGGAGGGGGGAAGGCAGGGCAGTTGGGGTTAAGTGATTTTCCCAAGGTCACACGGTTAGTAAGTGTTAAGTGTCTGGGGCCAGATTTGAAGTCAGGACCTCCTGATTCCAGAGCTGGTGCTCTATTCACTGTGCCACCTAGCCATCTCCATCTATTATCTTTTGACCTTGCACCTGGGCAGGAAGAATGAGGCATGGGGGGAAAGAAGGAGGTTGTTGCTAGCCCCCATTACCAAACTTCCATCCAAATGTTTTTACCTGTGCCTTAGCTCTGTAACCAGTTCTGTAGCCCTTGATCCTATGTCACCTACCTGTTCTGTTCTTTGTTCTGTACTCCTCAAAATCTATAAAAGGGGAACTATCTTCTTGTTTGGCATCTTTGACTTAAATGGAGGCAAGTCATTGACCCATTTATTAATTTGCAGCATACTTATTAATGTTAGCTTGCTCAGAGAATTGCCTCAGTGTATATATATACACACACACACACGTATACATATACATATATGTGTATATATATTTTTAATTTTACTTGTGCCTGGAACTATGATAAGCACTTTACAAATATTAGCTCATTTGAGCTTCTCAATGACCCTGGCACGTAGGGCTGTTATTATACTCATTTTACAATTGAAGAAGCTGAGGCAAACAGGATGGAGATGGCCCAACCTGAATCATGCATGGGAGATTCAATAAACCATAGTGAGACCAGATCAGTGCAGTGAGACAGACATACAGAGAGGTTTGTGAACGCTGGGAAGAGGTCCAGCCAGGAAGGGTATTGCTAGCATTCCAGCTGAGGGAGGTGCTGTTCAGCAGGCCAAGAAGAGGTCCCAGAATCAGTGTAATGGGACTTCAGCTTGTGTAAGATGCAGGAACAGATGGCATCTGGAAGCCCTATCACTTACTGACCAATTTGAGGTTGGGCAAACTGAGTGGACCTGCCCCTAGAGATGGCAATTTCAAAGTGAGTGCCAACCCCCTGGGTGGGTATTAAGCATAGAACAAATTAAGAAGCAAGCAGCAGCCGCATGGTTCTGATTTGAGGTATAGAATACAGTCCCAGGTCCAGCATCTAGTGCAGTCTGAAGCCTGCAGAGGAATAAGCAGGGAAGGAATCTAAAACAAAAGAACACCTTGCAAATCTGTAATTTTTGACTAGCATAGTTTTCCAATGAACTTATAGTGACAGAATAATTTATATATTTATATATATTTATATACATATATATTTATATATAAATATATAATATAATTTATATATAATAATTAGTAGTTATAATTTCTACTACAAGTCTACTGAAGCTTACAGTCACTGAATAATCTGCTGAAACTCCACATGTGGCAAGCCAGTAGATGTATTGGTCAAACAAGAACCAGGAATTTGTGGAGTTCAGAAAGGGAGGTGGGTAGGGAATCAGGCCACTTTGGCAGCACTGAAAGCTTGAAAATCCCCAGCTTGAGCTGACCCTGAGATCCTAGAATAACATAACACCCAATACCACAAGAAAGCAGTAACAGACATTCATTCTAGAAATGTAGAGGGCCTGACACTGACATCAACCTGAATGTCAGCAAGGAGTCTGGAAGAGAACAAAGAATAAAAAAATCCATCACTGAATCTATAATGGTGACAGGGATAATCAAGACACAAAACTAAAAGAAGAGAATGACTTCAAAATACCACTTAGCAAATCCTTAAAGAAAAGCACAACATGGGTATAAATTCAACTAGAATTGACAGAAAAGATCAAGCAAGGGTTAAGAGAGTTAAAAATGTTGTTTTTTTTTAAAGAAATGACATGAATATACTAGAGGAAAAAGTTGGGAAATAAATGAGAGCTATGAAAGAAAGAATCAAAAAGGGAATTGAGAGGTTTGTCCCAGAGCTGCAGAATCTTGTCAAAACAACAAATACATGGAAATATATAATTGGTGATGTGAAACTATATATCCATGAGACAATGAAAAATACTAAAATGAAATGAAAAGACTGAAAAAATAGAAGAAAATATAAAGTTTCTCACAGGAAAAAGTACCCACTTGGAAATTAGATTAAAGAGAGGGAATTTAGGAATCACTGGACTACCTTAAAACCATGACCATAAATCTTATTTCAAAAAAAATTTTTTAAACACTTGCTAGGTCTCTTTAGAACTAGAGGTCAGACTGGAAATACAACACACTGGCCAACTCTGGAAAGAAACCCAGAACTGAAAACTCACAGGATCATCATAGCCAAAATTCAGAGCTTTAAGGTAAAAAAACAAATGTTGTTTATTGTTTGTCCTTCATTGTCAAAGAGAACCATGACACCAAGAAGGTGATGTCACTACTTGCAAATGAATTTGATTTAGGTGATGCAGGGTGGTTCAAAGTCACCAGCCTCACTTTCTCCTCCAAAGCCATGTTGGTCCAGTGGCAAGATACAAATCAGTGTGACTGGAGATGTCCCCAGATACAGTGGGACACCTTTGCCTTATAACCATAATAAGGGGAGATAAAAGTAATGAGACAGAAAGTCTTGGTGTAGTTTTGCTATGTCTTGGTGCTCTTCAAAGCATGGAAGATTATTAGAATACACTGAGCTAGGGAATAGCAAAGGTTGGGGAAATGATCTCACACACTGAGATGTGTAAGCAGAAGTCTATGTAACAGAGGAGGATCTGGTGGGGGAAGAAGCCATCTCATTTGAACTAGTCCAAGGAGGGACTTCAGAGGAAAAATGATGACATATGTTACCCTCTCCTAAAGTAGATGAAGGACTCAGAGTGTGGAATGAGACATATATTTTTGGACAAGGACAATGCAAGAATGTTGTTGATCATAATTCATGTTTGTAACAGGGGATTCGATTTCCTTTCTTTCTGAATTAGAGGAAGGCAAGATGAGAAAGAAAATTTCTGCTGATTGAAAAAAAAACAAAACTTATTTTAAAACCATAAGAATACACATTAAGGTCACTTTTACAGCTATGGCTAGGAAAATTCTTAATGTAAGACACATTTTTTAAAATTTTAACT
>JAQQSV010013291.1:0-12560 GCA_028646515.1 Pseudochirops corinnae | reverse complement strand
ATAGGCTCAGCGTTCTCCTGGATGCCCCATCTATGCAGGTGTCACATCTTGGGTTTCCATTTCTGTGGCATCTCTTGCATCTGCCCAGTGGCCACCTTCATTCACACCTTCCTCACCTCTCACCTGGATCTCCTCACTCCGGCCTGATTTCCCCTCTCCCAGACTTCCGTCTCTCTCTCTCTCATACTCTGTAACCCCCCATGGCTCCCTCTCACCTCCAGGATCAGAGATAAACTCCTCCATTTGACTTTTCAGGACTTTTGGCACCTTTGGCCTCCCTGTTTTTTCCATCTTCATGATATGTGCTTTCTCTTTGTGTACACGTTGGTCCACCCAAACCGGTTTTTCTCTGTTCCTCTGTGTCTCAGCCCTGAGGATCCCCCCTGCCCTTCTTTCCTCTGTCCCTGAGATTTCCACTCCTCCTTCAAGATGCAACTCATACACTCCCTTCTGCCTACCTTCTTTCCTGATCCCCCATGCTGGTGCCCACCTTCCCTAAATATGTTGTCTTTATTTAATATTTGGAACACAAATGCTTAATAAATGCCTGTTAATTGACAGATGGGGCAGATCACTTCATCACCCGGTGCCTCAGTTTCCCTGTCTGTAAAGTGTTTTTGTGATTGGATGTGGGGGTTTGAGTTTGGACTAGTTGGCCTATGAGGTCACCTCCAGCTCTCGCCCTAGGATCTTCCTTTGGGAAGAACCATTAGTCACCAGGCTTTAATAAGTGTGCCACTGAGCTAGGTCTTGGGCTGCAAAGACAGAAGCCCATGGTCCTAGCACAGGTTCACAGGTCGTGGCTGTTCAGCTGTTTTCAGTCACATCTGACTGTCTGTGGCCCCATTTGGGGTTTTCTTGGCAGAGATACTGGAATTGTCTGCCATTTCCTTCTCCAGCTCATTTGACAGATGAGGGACACTGAGGCAGAGTTAAGTGACTTGCCCAGGGTCACACAGCTAGTACATGTCAGAAGTCAGATTGAGGATGAATGAGTCTTCCTGACTCCAAGCCTGGTGCTCTGTGCACTATGGTGCCACCTGGTGGCCCTGCAGTTCATAGGCGATTTCTAGTAAGTCCTGGTTCAGTGGCAGAGGAGGCGCTTCTTGGACTCTGTCCTCCCTCCCCCGCTGTGTCCAACTATAAATGCCTTCCTCTCCCAGGTTACCTTGCCTCCATTCTGTGTGTATCTTGTATATATGGCTGATCCACAAGTGTAATAAATGCTCCGTTCATTCGTTTGTTGTGTGTACTTATTTATGGACTGGGGCTGATGTATATATGTATGTATCACATGTGTATATATATGTACACACATAAAATACATGTATACACACACGTATGTGTATATATGTATACATACACGCACATTACAATATATTCAAACACTTATCCTTGTCACCCAGAAACCCCCACCATCCAGGGCTCCTACCTCCTTGCCCCCACCCTGACCCCTGCTTTGGTGAAATAGGGATGGAAAGGTTATCTTTGGCTCCTTGTTATAATTAGATCCAGAAAAGGTATCAAGCCTTGAGTCCAGCAGGATTGATCTGGATATGGACAGCAAGAATATAGGGTGTGGGGGAAGTGCCAGACTTGCAGTCTGGAAGACTTGGGTTCGAATCCAGCCTCAGACCCTCCGGGGCTCTGGGCAAACCATGTAACCTTTACAAGACTCAGTTTATTCTTCCAAAAAATAGGGATAACAGTAACACTTAGTATCAGATGACACAATGTGCACGAAGTTCCCCTGTGTCCCAGAGGGGGACTGTGAGCTGCACATCATCAGACCGGAAATGGAAAAAAATCACTCTTACGGTCATAGATTTGGGTAACGCTGTGGATCATGTGTTGGACCTCGATTAAGAAAGCACTGGCTGGGTGGTGCAGTGAGCCCCTGGAGTCAGGAGGACCTGAGTCAAGAGGACCCGAATTCAAATTTGGCCTTAACAGTTACTAGCTTTGTGACCCTGGGCAAGTCACTGAACTTGGTCTGCCTCAGTTTCTTCCTTCCTCTGTAAAGTGGGGGTAGTAATAGTATCTGCCTCCAAGGGTTGTTATGAGGATCAAATGAGATAACACGTAAAGTGCTTTCAAGCCTTAAAATAACACTTAAATACTTAAAAGTGTGAGTGCTTCGGCTGGTTGTTGTTGTTACAGATTTAGAGCTACAGAGACCTTCAAGGCCATCTCGTCTGATGCTCCCAGCTTACAGATAAGGAAACTGAGGGTGAAGTGACTTGCCCGAGATCACACGCCTAGTAAATGGGAGGCTGCGTTCATGCGGAGCTAACTCCTCCAGTACCAGATACTTTGCTTCTTTGGTTGCAGCACGCTGGGTGGCGGTTTCTTCCATGAGGAGCAACATGTATGTATGTAGATATCATGGATGGATGGACGGACGGACAGATAGATAGATAGATGGATAGGTGGATGGATGGATGGATAGATGGATGGATGGATGGATGGACAGATGGATGGACGGACGGACAGATAGATAGATGGATGGATAGGTGGATGGATGGATAGGTGGATGGAGAGATAGATGGATAGATAGATGGATGGATAGATGGATGGATGGATGGATGGATGGATGGACGGATGGATAGATGGATGGATGGATAGATGGATGGATGGATAGATGGATGGATAGATGGATAGGTGGGTGGATGGATAGATGGATAGGTGGGTGGATGGATAGATAGATGGATAGATAGATGGATGAATAGATGGATGGATAGATGGATGGATAGATGGATGGATAGATGGATGGTTGGATAGATGGATGGATAGATAGATGGATGGATAGATGGATAGATGGATGGATGGATGGATAGATGGATGGATGGATGGATGGATAGATAGGTAGATAGATAGACATATACATATATGTTTGTTTTTTTGGCTCCCCTGGAAGGTCCTAGGAGAAGAGAGCCCTGCTGAGCCCAGTTTAGAACAGAGCCATTCGTTCAGGAGTATTTTAGGGCTCACAGACTGTCCTCAGTCCATAAGACTCCCTGCCTTTTCATTAAATTGAATTCCATTATTTAATGAGCAAAGAAGCCATGGGATCTGGTTAGCAGTTTTCAGGTTGCGATGGATGGACACTGTGGATACTAATTAGATCTTTTTCTTCCTTTAGTGTTTTTTTCAATTCATCTAGTTCATGGGATGAATCAGAGATAAGGTCATGGCGGGGAGGGGAGCTCTTTGTCTGTCTTCCTTTTGAGGCAGTGATGCCTTCCTCCGACAGCCAGTCCCTAGGGTCCGAGGCCATGGGGCACGTGACGGGTCGGGTGTAGATGTCGGATCGTACTGCAGCCGTGATGAATCCCAAGGCCAAGCACTGGAGCCGTGTGTGGTCCAGCTCGTTGCTTATTGATCAGAACAAATATTATCCTGGAGTCGTTCAATACAGAAATTTTATCTTCTGTGTGCCTAAAATTAAACATGAAATTAAAAAAACCCAAATGAAACAGTCACTGCCCTCCAGGAGCTTACATGCTACTTAGGAAGCCGGAAGGGGATCCTCCTGACGTGACAGGGGTATTGCTGGATGGAGTGCTCAGACCATCCGCGCGTCCTGAATGCTCCCCCGACGTGTGACAGCCTCGTTTATTTCCCAACTTTGGACTTCAGGACATGCCGACCCTTGAATAGAATCGCACAGTTTCTGAGTTGGCAGGAAGCTCGTTGCCCTCTCATCCAGCATACACCTGAAAACAGATTTCTTCTGTAACATGTGGAACAGGTCCAGCCTCATTCCACTTTTTATTTATTTTGTATTTAATATCTCATTTTTCCTTCCATCACATGTAAAAGCAATTTTAACATCCTTTTAAAAAAAAATCTGAGTTCCAGATTTTCTCCCTCCCTCTCCTCCCCCCTCATTGAGAAGCAGTTTTATTCCCCTTTTTAATAGCCATTATTGAAGAGTGTGCGCATAGATTTCTGGGTGCCCGTGAACGTGAATGGGAAAAAGACATCTTTATTTTCACCAATCTCTAATTACTGTTTAGTATTTCCTTCCATTGTGAATGCTTTAAAAACGTTATTCTGAGACAGGGTCCATAGACTCCCCTAGCCTGCCGAAGGGAGAGTGGTCCATGATACTCAAAAGGTGACGAACCTAATTAATTGAGCTCTAATTGTTGGGTAACTTTTCCTGGTGTGAAGGCCAAATCTGCCTGTTTGCAGCCTTTGCAATCAGTCGTTTTAGATAGTAAGCTGCTTGAGGGCAGGGACCGGCTTTTGCTTCTTTTTGTACCCCTTCTAGTTGTCACTGAGTTGTTTCAGTCATGTCTGATTCTCCATGACCCTGTTGGGGTTTTCTTGGCAGAGATATAGGAGCAGTTTGCCATTTCCTTCTCCAGCTCATTTGACAGATGAGGAAACTGAGGCAAATGGGTTAAGTGACTTTTCCCAGAGTCACAGCTAATAAGTGTCTGAGATTAGATTTGAACTCCGGATGATGAGTTTTCCTGACTCCAGGGCTGGTGCTCTGTCTTACTGTGACACCTGGTGGCTTTTTACTATATCTGTTAAATTGGCATATCTTAATTAAAGAGGGGAGAGGCCCAGGCCCTTCCATGACCCTCTGAGCTGCTGAACCACTGACCGAATTATTGCAGGGTAAGCCCCCATCAGAGGAGTGAAGGTTGTGACACAGTATTCCTGCTGCCTCTGTTGCTGGCATCAAATGCATTTTAGCTGATCTGTACAGTAAGATGATATTCCATCTCCAGCCTCTGCACCTTTGCATAGGCTGTGTAATCTCTTCCTGGAAGGTACTTCCTTCTGACCTCTGCCTCTTAGAATCCCTGGCTTTCTTTCTGGCTCACTGTCAGGTGCCATATCCCATCTGAAGGCTTTCCTGAGCCGCTCTAGTACAAAGTGCTTTGTCCCTCATCAGACTACCTTGTTTTTACTTACCATGTAGATAGATGCCATATTCTCTTCCACCCCCCCCCCCTCCAGTAGAATGAAAACTCCTTGAAGGCAGGGACTGTTATATTTTGTATGTGAGTGTGTGTGTGTGTGTGTGTGTGTGTGTGTGTGAAATCCCCCCCACATCTGGCACATTGCCTGACATGTTGTAGAGGGGGCAGGTGCTTAGCCGGTGTTTACTGGCCTGTTGACTTTCAGAGCCATGTATCCCTAAGCTGTACCCAGCATACTCTGCACTTGTGTCCTGAAAGCTTTTTTGCTCTGTACTTTGGTTTAATTCCAGTTCACTTCTTCTGCTGTGCCCAGGCCCCTCCAGATACTGGGGCACACTCATTCCTGCCCACTGACCTCCACTTTCATGTAAGGCCCCAGGGCATTCAGTCAGATCCTCACTTTGGCTTTGGAAGAGTCCTTAGAGGCCATTCGGTAGTCTGCACCCCAACACCCTGCTCCGGAGGTTGGACTGGTTATTTTTCTTGATGGGATTATAACTGTCTTCTTTATTTCTCTGTTTCCTTTGCAGGAAGGATGCCAATGCCGCTCTGCTCAGCAATTATGAGGTAATTGGCTCTGGGTTGGATTATCTGACAAGTGTCCTGGCCCTTGGTGCCTCCAGAATCCAATAAGGGTACAGATAGGCTTTGCATCCTAGAACCTCAGAGATGGGTGTGACCTCCAAGGTCCTTCAGCCCAATCCCTAACCCTTCAGACAACAGTAGTTGGGATCAGAGGATTCAGAGGTCCAAGGTCTTCTAGGCCACTTTGGTCATGATATAGGTTAGGGGACAGGCTCGCCAAGGTCATTAGTATGTGTGATTTAGAGGTGGAAGAGTCCTCAAACTCATTTTACAGATGGGGAAACTGAGGCTAAGGGAGGTTGATCAGCTTGCCCAAAGTCTCATAAGGAGTGGAGAGCAGACTCAGTACTCAATTCTAGGTCCTCTTGATTCCTCATCCAATCAGGAAGAGGGGTGAGAGGGCTCACAGACAAGGGACAACCCATTTTTGGAATCAGGAGCTGGAGAGTTCTGGATGATGTGCCCCAGGGTGGCCCGGGGGGTGTGACTGCAGAGTGATGTGGGAGGGGGCTCCCTGTTGTGGAGGGCTTTCTATTTATAGTCAGTCCTGGAGATGGTGAAGAGCCCAGGGAACAATTTGAACAAGAAGGGATGAGATCAGCCCTGGAGGAACAGAACTTTGCACTTGACCCAGAGTCCAGAGACTTGGGTCCAAATCCTGCCTCAGACACTGTGAGGCACTTAAATTAGACTTAGTTTCTATCTCAGTAAAATGCGTACAACAGTCTTTGCAATAACTCAGCCTAAAGGTGTGCTGTGATTAAAATATTGAAAGCCATATCCAGTAGGGTGAGAAGGATAGTGACAAAAAATAGGAAGGAGGAAAATACACAACACATAGTTGTAGTTTAGAATGTGAATGGGATGAATTTACCCATAAAATGGAAATGGATAGCAGATTAAAAATTTGAATTCAACAATGTGTTACTTTCAGGAAACATAAAAATGAGAGATACACACAAAAAGAACATGGTGGGCAAAAGTAGAATTTAGCATGTAAAAAAAGCAGGGGTAGTAATCTTGATCTCAGACAAAGTTAAAATAGGTTTAATCAAAAGAGAAAAATAGAGAAACTACCCTGTCAGCAATATTATTCAGTATTGTTTTAGACCACTTAAAATAACTAGACGGTATAAAATGCCTGCCAGAATAGAAGCAGGAATTAGTATGAACATAAATAGAAAACATTTTTATACAAATAAAGTCAGATCTAAATAATTGAAGTAATATTTGTTGTCCATGGATAGGTAAAGCCAACGTAATTTTAAAAATGACAATTTTATCCAACTAATCTATTTATTCAATGTCATCCCAATTAAATGACTAAAAAAATCATCTTACTGAGTTAGAAAAAATAATAACAAAATTCATTTTGAAGAACAAAAGGTTGGGAACCTCATAGAAACCAGAGGAAAAAGATGTAAAGGAAGTAGATTTCAGCAGTGTCAGACCTTAAACTGTAGTATAAGGTGAGAGTATTGTTGAAGTGTAAAATGGATAATTTTAATTATTTTAAATTAAAATTTTCTTGTATAAATAAAATCTGTATAGCCAAGAAAAAAAAAGAATGCAGAAAATTGGGAAAAATCTTTCATAGATGAACTCTCAGATAGGATGGGATTGGGTTGGAATATTGCTGTGATGTAGGAAATGATGAGCTGGTTGATTTAGAAAAACATGGAAAGACTTGGGTCTATGAAGGAAGAGGTTATCCACCTTCAGAGAAAGACATGACAAGTGGAAATATACAGAGTACGGTCTTACGTGTATGGTAGAAGTGCATACATGTATATATGTGTATGTTTATAAATATCTATGTATGTATATATGTACTCACACTTAATTGGAGCTTTCTTTGGGGTAGGAGGGCAGGGGTCTGGAGAGGAGAAAAAATAAAGTAAAAAAGTTCTCTGTGTAGCAGACAACAAAAGAAAACCAGCAAGGAAGCAACGAAAGACTGGGCAGCTTTGAAAACTATGTGTACTATTTATTATATAGGTCTTCTTGAAGCAGAAATTTGTTGTTCTATGTTGAATCCTCTCATGTTCTGCTGTGGACGTACAATGGTTTTTTTTTTCCTATCTCATTTTGTATTTAAGTTTGAAAGAAGTTTTAAATATTTACAGAAAAGGGCAGCTAAGTGGCACAGTGAATAGAGCACTGGCCCTGGAGTTGGGAGGACCTGAGTTCAAATCTGGCCTCAGATGATTAACACTTACTAGCGGTGTCACCTTGGGCAAGTCACTTAACCCCAATTGCCCTGCCCTCCTCCCTCCAGAAATCAAAAAAAAAAAAAAATTTACACAAAAAAAGAAAGCCATATGCATAAACATCACACTTAACATAATAAATATTTTCCCTGTAAAGATTTTTTAAAAACACTTAAGTTTTAAAAATGAATGTTAAAAATTGTTTTTACATGTAACTGGGGAAAAGTAAAATACTATTAAATTTTAAAAACATTTGCAAACCTCAAATCAGGTATGGGAATGAGAGGTATTGGGATTTATTAGGCTGGGGGGTGGGGAGGAAGAGAGGCTGTTTGTGTAGTGAAATAAAGCAGCCTCATCCAGGCCTGTTTGCATTTGACTGTGGCTTCTTTGGAATCTGTGGGAAGGTGGGTGAGGCCGCCCTTCCGGTACACCCACTGGCCAGCTTGTCCTTCAGCTGGCACCCCTGCCCTGTATCTGTGACGGGGACAACGTGACCCCAGGCTTGGGCAGGTCACTCACTGCCCACACAGCTCCACTTCCCCTGAGCTCTGCTGAGGCCTAATGTGGACAGGGGCCACATGGTTGCCCGCCAGAGACCTTGATCCTTCCTCTGTCCTGTTTTCTGTGGCCATTTTGCTTTGCAAAAACAGGAAAGCATTTTGTTTTGTTTGCATGTGACATGTCCCCTTCTGATGGCACTGACTTTTCCTGACCTTGGAGACTCAAGGACATCCCCCCTGGGGCAGGGGGTGGGGGGACAGGGGGTTTCCACTTTTGTCCATCTGCCCACATGCAGTTTCACTGGGTGTTTCTCCCTCACACTCTCCATAGCAGCCTTTACTCACACACACAAGCATCTGGCTTCCCTCTTTCTGCAGGAGTCACTTGACTCGGCTTTGGATTTAGACTCCAACCTGCGGTTTCCTTGGCACAGGACCGGTGCAGACTCAGATCTCTCTATTTACAGATGAGAAATCAGGAAGCGAAAGGAGGATGTGGCAGACAAGGTCGTTGGTCACAGATGTAATAATGATGACAGTAATTTGCTTGTTTTCAGTCATGTCTGACGCTCTGTGACCCCATTTGGGGGTTGGAGTGGTTTGCTATTTCCTTCTCTGGCTCATTTGACAGATGAGGAAACTGAGGCAGACAGGGTAAAGTGACTTGCCTAAGGTCACACAGCTAGTAAGTAACTGAGGCCAGATTTGAACTCAGGTCTTCCTGACTCCAGCTCTAGTGCTCAGCCTTCTTCAAAGGGACCTCAGAGGTCCATCCCACCCATTTTATCAGTGAAAAGACTGAAGCTCAGAGAGATTGTTTTACCCAGGGTCACACCCATAGTAGGACTGACTCGAAGTGCGGTTCTCTGGGCTCACTAGGCCTCTTTTTGGGGGGTGGAGGAGGAGACCATGTTAGGTTTAAAGCCTCAGACTTCTCATCTAAACTTTTTCATTCCCAGGTGTTCCAGTTAGTCACCGATCTCAAAGAGCAGCGGAAGGAGAGTGGGAAGAACAAGCACAGCTCTGGTCAGCAGAACCTGAACACCATCATGTATGAGGTATGGCTGGGGGGTCCCCGGCTCTGCCCTCTCCCCCTCCCCCAGCCCTGTCCAGCTGCTTCCTGGCCAAGGTCCCCGGGGCTGCCTGGGCTGACCTGGAGCCAGACGAGCTGCAGTGGGAGGTGTCCCTGCTGTCCTCTGGGGGGGCTGCCCATGTCCCTGCTCTTGGGGCCCCCCCATGGGTGGGGCCCTCCCAGTGAGGCAGAGGGCATAGGTGACCAGACTTTCTGGGGAAGGCAGAAGTCAGAGTCTGAGGCAGCTGGAATTGGGCGAGTCAGTGTTCTTTGTGAGGCAGGGCTCACTCAGCATTTTGGAAAGAATGCTAGACTTGGGGTCAAGGAGCTGTGAGTTCAAATCCGCCCTGGGGACCCTGGACAGATTTGTCTGAGCCTTAGTTTCCTCAAGTGTAAAATGGGGATTTTACCTCCCAGGGGTCAAATGGGATCATATTTATGAAGCATTTAGTTAGTATGGTGCCTAGCATACATTGGGTGCTTAATAAATGCACGTTTCCTTCTCGTGTTTTGAGATTGAAACCATTCGAGGACAAGTCAGGATCTGGCTGACCTTTATTTATATTTCTGTTTTGAGGGCCGGCATGCACATGAAGAAGTGACTGTTTTTTTTCTAAGGAGTTTAAAAAAATTTTAAACCTATTTACATCAGTCTTTTGACAATTAAATCTAAAAGCGTCAGAGAGTCCACCTTTCTGCTGCATATTTCTAATGCAGTGAATGTTCACATTTATGTTAGGCACTATTTTTGTGCAGTTAACAAATTGGTACCCTGTGGTGACTTGGCTGAAGACCACACAACTAACAAGTTTCCTGATCCGTGCATTTTCCCGCTTTGAATGACGGCTCTTTGTAATTGGATGAGGAAGTTGGGCTGTGGGCTCTTCCCCCGGAGGCCGACTGCAAGCATTTGGGGACGGAGCCAGCAGCAACAGGGGGATGCTGAGGGGAGTCCGGACTCATCTGCTCCCATCTGGCTTTGATTTCTTGGGCTAAGTTGCTATGAAAGCTTCCATTCTGTGTAGTTTGGAGGTTGTGGATGTCTGCTAGCATGATGTCGATTAAAATAACATTATATTTATTATTCTGCCAAGGCTTATTGGAAGACACAGCTAGTGACCTGGACTTTCTTCTTTCGGGAATAATCCATAGAATTTCGGCACTGAACAGGGGCCCTGGAGCTCAATTCCATCCAACTCCCTTGTATTTCAGAGGGGGAAACTGAGGCCTGGCGAGGAGAAGTGAGCTGCCCAAGGTTACATAGCAAGTTAGGGGCAAAGCCAGGGTGATAATTCAGCTCTACCATTGTAAATACTGTTGTAAGTTGTAACAGTTGGAAATTCTAGCTCTTCCTGGCTGTTCTTTAACTCGACAAAATACTTTATATAAGACTAATGGTTGTTGTGATCATCGTTGTTATTGTTAGAGCCCTGGGTCGATGCAGGCCGGCTTGGGGCACTGCGGGCATGCAGATGTTTAACAACAAGCTCTCTGGGGGGGACACTGTATCCACAACACGTTTTTAAGGTTAATCTGCATGCTGAATACTAAATGTTTCCGTTTTTAAAGTCTAGGCCGTCAGAACAAGAAATTAAATCCTCACTTGTAGCATTTGCCAATTTCTGAGGTATAAACCCTCCCCTGAATATTTAACAATCAGCTCAGTTGGTACAACTGTTTCCGGCAGCACTCTGTCTATGCTGAGTTGTTGGGGCCGCTTTGGAAGATGCTGATGGTAGTAGGGATTCCTCCCCTCCACTCCGTCCCCATTTTAAAAGTAGAAACACCGAGGCACAGAGCAGTGGGTGAAAGGGAGGCAGTTTATACGTTTGAACATGTGGTGCAGCGTTTGGTCCTCCTGATCTCAGCCTTCCAGATGGTGGAAGGAGATTCGCCATCCTTTAATTGACTTGTGTATTGTCAGTTAATTGCAGTAAGATGTGTCTGGATTCTTCGACTGCATTTTCAAGTGTCCCATGACTTAATGCTCTTTTCCAGTTCAGGTAATCTCACAGGCTAGAATAAGGGGGCTGGGGTTGGGAGGAAGGGTCTGGGGTGCCATCTTGTTCTGACTTATCCATCGCTGGGCCCCATTTTGAGGTTCATTGAGAGGGTCTTTCCTCCTGACTCCATGTGGTTCCCTGTGCACTGGGGACTTCCTGTATGAGGCCGTCCATCTGCTCACACTTATCTGTGTGGGCGCTAGTCCAAGGAATGAATTTCCCTCCCTGGACTGCACCCTCACTTTGCAACAAAGGAGGTTAAAAGTTCTCTCTTTACTCCCCTGTGGTTCTCCAGGTGGGGTAGCTGGATTGGAAGATGATGGGCAGCCTCAAGGACAGAAGATACAGGTCGGGGAGAGGGGGTAGCTAGGCTGGAGGAGGGTTTGTATATAAAACAGCCTTGGTCCTTCCTCCTCTGCCTCAGTCTGTCCATCCCCACAGGCTTCTGGGGAACAGGGCCAAGGGTGCAGACTGAGGCTCGTGGTCACGAAAGGGAACAAGCTTTCATGAGAGCTGGAACCAAAAGGAGATGTTCAAGGTCTGGCGGCAGAGGAAGGGGCTGGGCTGCTCCCAGAGCCTCAGCTGGGGTCATCCTCTCTGCCACGTGGCTGAGGCTTGGAGCCTTCCCTGGGACTGACCGATGGGGAAGTGGTCCGTTTAATGCCTTCCTTCTGCCGCAAGTGAGCCCCCAGGGAGATAGCCTGCTTTTTAGGGCCTTCTCAGAGGCCCCAGGAGAGGGAGTGAGGAGACCTGTTTCCCTCCAGGCTTTCCTCTGGACAGGTTTGAAGGAATTTTTGCCTCCTCCTACAGAGGAGAAGGACTTGTAGGCTGGGAGGCATCTTCTAGACCAGAGAGGTCTAGAAATGAATCCGGAGTCACACAGATAGTAAGGAGCAGGCAGTCTATGGAGGCCCCCAAGTTGTGTGGGTCAATTAATAATGAGGAAAGAGCCCCTTCTGCTCCAGAGGAGGAAGTCATTACCCCTCGTTGGCCTAAATACACATCTTCCCCCCTCCTCAGATCTCAGTTTTGGGAGAGTACAGTATTTGAGTCTCTGTGCTGCTAGGGAGCTGCTGACCTCAGAGTCAGGTTCAAATCCCACCTCTGACCCGTATTGGCTGTGTGAACTTGGGCCAGTCACTGAACCCCTGTGCTCGGGGCAGCTTTTGAAGGCTGTAAATTGGGTATTTATTTCTACCATGAATAAAATAAATAGATAAAATTGGAGGCCATTTAAAACCTCTTAG
>JAQQSV010013290.1:0-12560 GCA_028646515.1 Pseudochirops corinnae | reverse complement strand
ATTATTATTATTGACTACACCCAACTGGAACTTGAGATACACAGGCACTGTGGTTGGGAGATCCATCCTGCCCTACCGAGAAGTGACATAGGAGAGAATAGACTGGGGGAGGGGGGACACACTGGGATGGCTGTTTTGGGTCGGTGGGTGGGGGAAAGAGGGGGAGAAAATATGTAACTCAAAATCTTGTGGAAATGAACAGTGCAAACTATAATAAAATAAAAAAAAAAGATTTTTCTTTTGCAAATGCCAACTTTCATTTATGTGTGTTTCATTCCTACAGTATTTCTTTTTGTGTACCTACACTGAATCCATTTTTGCACTGAGATGCCATTACTTACATATATATTTCATAAATTTATTAGAAAACATTCATTTTCTATGGGTAAAAATACAAAACTTTCAAGCAACATAATTTTAAAATATGGAAGTGGCATAAAGGAAAAATACAGAAGAAATAAGACAATTTCATGTGTGTGTGTGTGTGTGTGTGTGTGTGTGTGTGTGTGTGTTCATTTATTTATTTATTTTTGCAACTGATTCCAATAGGATTTCACTAAATGTCACTAGGGAGTAAGACAAGAATATTCTGACCTTTACATCAACGTGTTAGTAAGCAAAAAATTCTCCTTAGCTAGTACAGTAAAAAGTACTGAGTGCCTATATACATTAATCACGAATAAGCTATTTAAGAAGAAACCGATCTATCCAAAGGGGAAAACAGAGCAAGGATTTACCAAGCAAAAGGATATTTTTGTCTTGTGCTCATAGATGCTTCTATGTTTAGTGATCTGAATGATATACTAGAATTATAAATTATTCCTTAAATTCTCAGTTTCTATAAGCCAACATTGGACTGTTGTGCACTCCTTTGTGATCTCATTTTTTTCTTGCCATGCTTCTTTGTGTAATCTAAATCAATTTCTTCTATCTAAGTGAAAATCTCATTGGGTCTCAGATTAAATGATTAATTTGCTTCATCAAAAATGTCTTTTAGATAAATGCTACATTTTTTTTGCACTGCTTTCCATAATGACTCTAGTTAGGAACTGTAATAAAACTATACCTTTTTGATGTATAATTCTGACTTTATAAAATTCTTTTCTCAGTTTCCCAATGATTTTCAAAAGCAAGCATGTCTACACAAGATCATGCAAAAAGCACATCTTCTTGGACACTGTCTTTCCATGTTAGTCAGGTATAAATCTAGCTAGAGTGAAATATTCTGTCTCTACTGTGCTGTTTAAAAAAGGTTCAAGAGACATAATTTCTGGGTAGTTTAATATTTTATTAATAATGTCAGCATTTTAGTAAAAGGACAATAATTTGGCCATCTCTCTCTTATATCAAAGATAATCATGGTGATGGACTCACAGCTTATATGTTCTTTTGCAAGAGGAGTATTCAAAAGGGTGGTAATCAAGTAGGATTGTTTAACAATTAATGAGACAATGAATATCACAATGAGGCACTGGACCTGAATTTTGATCATGCCATCCACTTCTAAGTTCTCCCTATCCTTGAACAACCTATTCAAAGAATTTATGTCCTACTCAAGACTGAGCAGACCATAATGGCTTCCCCACCTACGTGGAGTCTAGATAGAGGAGATTAGCTAAAACTTCAGAGACTGAGGTCTTAAAATGAGTATTCCACAAAGGGGGAAATTTGAAGCTTCCTAAATTATTGGTTGTTAATAATTATTTCTCTCATTACCCAATTTGATTCTATTGAGAAGCATGGCCTCCTCAATAAATCACTAACTGATATAAGCACTTTATCAAGAGGTCCTAACTGTGGGACTTATTAGAATAGACAATGTGAGGGGAAAAAGGGAAAGATGGATAGGCACTTTGACAAAATCAGAGAGGGTAATACCCTTTGATTTTGACAAAAATTAAAGAGGGTAATGCTTTTTGATAATTAAACCTTATAGATAAAAGGAACAAAGGAGAAAAATATGGCAGTAAAATCAGTGTCATCCCTCCGGTTCCTTGGAAACATCTGATTTAGCTCTCTGGTTTGGGTATGGTCTCAGAGCAGTTCTTCTCTTGTTCAAGTCACTTGTAGAAATTCTCTTCTCTGCTAAAGATTTCTTACAAAATTGGTCTTAACACCCAGTTTTAAATTTATATTGCCAATAATCAACTCAGATTATGAAAGTGAGCTCAAACCTTTTGTTCCACAAAATCATGCCACCTCTGATTAGGTAAAAAATCATTGTATTTTGGGAGTTCAATCTGGATGGATGTAGGGAGCTACCAAGAGAAGAGATGACTGATTTCAAACTTCATCATTATACACATTTGTACATACTTCTAGTTCTTGTTTTTATTCACTCAAAAGTAGTAAAATAAAATGTAAAACATTAAGTAGAATTTCAATTTTGATAGAGACAGCCTTTCAATTGATTCCAGAAATACCTGGTTTCAAGTCATTTAACCTTCAGACTATGAGCTGAAGTACTACTGTGGATCTGCATTGGCAGAAGGAGCTTTCCTTACCAGGAGTTGCATGCAACAGTGAAATCACAAGGAGAAGGACTAGATCCTTATAGAAAATTCTGAGCTAAGAAAACTGCCTCCTAATGCATATTGGCACTTGCTTTGCACTTTATAGGTTTCAAGAATTGCCAAAGATGCTGAAGGTTTTAATCACTTGCTTATAATCAATATTTGTCAATGACAGGACTTTTACACTGCTTCTACATCAAATCAAAAGCAAACAAAAAGAAACATAAATGTTAGTCACTTGAAAATAATAATTCATCCAATTAAAATCCTTTTTGTGACCAGGTACTCTAATCCCTACTAACATGTTCCCAAGCAAGTGTACTCCTGCTCCAGGAGAATACATTGGGCAAAAATGTACATTACATTTCTTTAGGAAAGCTTGAGAGTGGTTAAAATTATGTTGAAAATTACAGAAAAAAAGTGTGTGCAGAAAGTTGTTTTTGGTCCATCAAATAACAATCTCTTTTGTATGTCATATTTGTGAGGTCAACCTGCTGAAATTCACTGCATTTCATGGCATTCTTCTTTTTTCCCCCTTCTGTTCGCTCCTCTTCCCTCTCTTTCCCTCTTTTCCTCTCCTTTCATTTTCTCTTTAATCCTTCCTTGCTTCCTTCCTTCCTTCCTTCCTTCTTTCCTTCTCTCTTTTTTTTTTCTTTCATATCAAAGTGTATAGCAAATTCTCACTAACTGCTACCATTTCTTACATTCATTTTTGATCCCTCATGCACAACAGGACAAAGGAATATTCCAACAACTCGGGTTTGGTGAAGTAGTCATTTTATGATTCACTGATCACAGGGTGATTTTTTCTGTCTTGGAGTTTTTAATGAATTGAGGCATAACATAAGCATAACATGCTAATGATGAACAAATTCTATTTTTTTTTGTTTGAAATGCAAATTTAAACATTTCTTCTTTATTTCAAGTAGTAGAGAGCATTCTACTAGAGGTATGTAATCCTGATGGAGTTTCTGAAGGAATAATTGTGTTTATAACCAAATCTTTTAATTGTGAAAAAATAAGAAAAACACTTGATCTAACATATTTACTACCCAAGTAAGAAAACACATTATTACTTCAAGTAATATGAATTTCAAAGAAATATATTATAATTCAAAATAATGCTTTTTTAGCAATTGATTTTTTTTTTTAGAATGTGATATATTCAGTCATTTTTCAGTTAAGTTCAAATTTTTGTGACCACATTTGTTTATTGTATTTTGCAAAGATACTGGAGTGGTTTGCCATTTCCTTTGGTACCTCTTTTTACAGATGAGGAAATGAGGCATTGAGATTATGAATTTTTCATGGAATTGGGAAACAAATTACTCCAGTGAGAAGGGAAAGAAATAATATCCAGTGATGATGCAAGTTGTGATTCTTCTCTGTGGCTTTACTGTTTGTTTCTGTGCTGAAAAAGTTAATTGTTAGCCTTTATTTTGCTTAAAGATGAATCACGGAATATACTAAAAGTGAACTAATTTGAGGAGTTCCCAAGGCGGTTAAATGTAGATGTGGGAGAGAGATTTTGTTTTACTGAGAGATATTTCAATTCATCTGCCACCTAAATAAATACAATGCCTATACATAGCAGACTTCTCCCACCTGTAGTTCTCCCTATTCCTATACTACTTAATTGCTATCTAGCTAGAATTAGAGTGCCTCCAACTACCTCCTCCTATTCATTCATCCCCATCCTTCTAAATTCTATATTCCACTTGAACTCCATCCACCCCTTTGACAGTGCCTTCCATATATCCCTTCCATGATGAACAAGCTTTGTTAAATTCTGGACTGCTTCATATCATATTCTTTCCATATATTTGTACTTATCTGACTTCCCCTTCACAGCATTGCCTATCTGGCCATCCTCTCCAGTATTATACTTTTTTTCATACTCTCTCTCCAATATCACACTGCTACTGAAGTAGAAGTCAGAATACTCTCTGCTTCCTGCTTCTGCTTCCACAGTCTATTTGCTTCCCTTGTTAAATAAGATATTCTCCATTGAAATTCATTCTGTTAACATTTTTTTACCCTAAACACCTCATTGTTGTCATTTAGCCTTGTTTGACTTTATGTGACCTCAGGGACCATTGCACACCAATACTGTCCAAGGGGATTTCTTGGCAAAGATACTGGAGTGGTCTGCCATTTCCTTCTCCAATTGATTAGGGCAAAGCTTAAGTGACCTACCCAGGGTTACACAGCTAGCAAGTGTCTTTACACTCATGTATTCCTGACTCTAGGCCAAGTGATCTGGCTAATGAGCCATCTAGCTCCCTTGTGGTGACTATTATTTCCTTCCTCTTCAAAATTCTTCCTCTATTTTCAAGGAATTCATTAGCTGGATCATTGTCTTCATCTTCCCAACTCTTGCCCTTATTCAAGATATTATTAATATTCATTTTATTGCTCTTACACACTTCAACCATCTGATCGTTCCTCATCTTACCAAGTCTCATGACTTCCCCTTCTCAGTCACATATAGGGATGGTAATATCCTACATCCTAGTATTACGCAGAACTGTTTCACTTTTCTGATAAAAAGTCTAAAACGGCTCCAACTATCTTCACCTATCCCTATGCCTCACTCATTCTAAGACTCTTCTTTGCCTTTATCATGGCCTCCAATTTCTCTCTTTAACTCTCAATATTTTCTTGGGATATTTCACCTGATTTGACATTACTTACCAATTGTGACTCAGGAGTTAATCAATTAAATTCCACATTTTGCTCTTATCCCACTTCCTTTGTGCTTTGTTATTCATTTCTTGCCAAAATTCTAGTTTTCCTCTGCTTCCATTCACATACTGCTGAATGGAGCTAGAGGGAGTTGGACAACTAAGGTAATGGGTATATTACAAATTTATGCCAACTAATATCAACTAGATCCTTACCTTAAGATGAGACTTCTTTTATTCCTCCATAATTGATTCCCTATCCCATTCCCCATAGAAGCTCTTCTAAATCTTGTCTTCTCTTTTCATGCCTTCAAGTCTTTTCCTTTCTTTTCTGAGGACTTTACCTCTTATTAAAAGAAAAGATAAACCAAGAAAATCAAAAACTATTAAGCCATTAATCATGAGCTCTCTCTTCTTCTCTTTTCTGCTTAAAATTCCTTGCCATCATTCTCCATTCTCTCTTTATTCCTTGTAGTCTCTGAAAATGAGTTTCCCCTTCACCAGGTCAATCCTTCTTACTCGTGCCTTTGATCCCAATCCTTCCTGTTTTATCCAGTGGATAGTCTCATTAGTCTTCCCCTGAGTCTTTTTTAATCTTCAATTTCTCTCTATATATTCTTTCCAAATTCTTTCCCAACAACCTACAAAATTGCTCATCTCCCCCATGTTTTTAAAAAAAGCTTCACTACACCCTACCATCTCCTTAAATAAATGTCCTATATTTTTCTTCTTTTTCTAATTAAAACTTCTAGGAAAAGTTGTCTACACTATTCACTTATACTTCCTCTCCCCACTCCAGAATCATTTGCAATCTGGTCTCTGACTTCATTACTCTAATCATTGCAGAGGTTCCCAAAGTGGCTGATATCACCCCATAGGGAGGCTCTGTAAGGATCCAAGTAGTGGCCTCAGGTGCAAATAGGGGACATTGAATAAAATAAGGGGATGGTGGAAGCATACGGAAAGAAGAGAAGAAGAAAATTAAAAAAAAATGTTCATACATGTTTCATCTGTTATGTAACAGAATTAAAGTTGTAGAGATTACATTATTTTCCAAATAAAAACACAAAATGCAAGTTATAACTGATCAGTGATCAAGTCCGCAGACAGGTCAAGTCTTAACAACCAAATGTTGGCAGGTGAGCATATTGCACATTGTTGGAAGTCCAGCATGCATTGGCAGAAATATGTGCATGTAATGACTTGCTTATAATATGATTCTATATGGTTACATGAAACAACATTGCACCATCAAAATTCCAGTGGAGGAAAAAATCCACAAATTTACAATAAACTATTAAATTTAAGATGCATCATTTAAAAAAAATATTTTTTTAAAGGACAAATTAAGAAAAACATTAATGGGTTAAAGAAAGCAGATTTCTAGGGGTGTGCTGAGTAATTTTTTTTGGAAAAGGAGATGGTAGGCCAAGTAAGTATGGGAAACTCTGCTCTTATGAAACTTGTATCTTCAAGTTACCAACTGTAATTGGAACAGTGAATTGGATCAACTGATTGTCTTTGTTTCAGTCACATGTTTTGACATCTCTACAGTACTTGACAATATTGGTCAATTTCTTCTCCTAGTTACCTCCTCCTTTCTTTTTCCCCCTCCCTCCTCTTTCTACCAGGATGAGCAATCTCCTCTACTTGATGAGTGTATTCCCTAGAGGTAATGAAGGAAATGTTTGTGTCAGTATTTTTAAAGTAAATGTGCCTTTGTTAAAAGCTATTTAGTGTTAAGTGATTAAATGGAATTGAAGTTCTAGTTACAAGCCTCTACAGTGGGAAGAAGGGTCATAGGTACTGGGTACTGGCATACTGAGAGGGAAATTTAGTTAGCTGGCCTGTCCTTAAGAGAGTGGGGTCAGAGCCTACACATTAAACATATGAAAGACTTTAAGCTTATTCTGCTTGGCTCCAGGAGAGCAACGTGTAGAAATTAGAAAGAGGTAAATTTTTCTTAGGTGCTAGAAAATACTTTCACATAATTATATCTCTTCAAAAGTAGAATGGGCTGCCTCAAGAAATAGGAAGCTGCCCATAACTTGTGGTCTTCAAGTGGCCTGACTTGTTAGGTATGCTGTAGATGATTTTAGGTTTTGCTTAACTAGAAGGAAGAAATTTCTTCCAACTTAGTCTCAGTAGTTTGGTGAGAGGGTAGCAATGGTCCAATAGCCCCAGGATTGTGGGTAACAATCCTGCCATTGTGGGAATTTTTCTAGCTTGTTTATATGTTTAATATTTTGGGATGTATCTCACCCAGTACTTATAACCTGTAACCATACTCACCTGCCTATGTAAGTCTCTGCAGAAGAGAGAAAGGGAGTCATCCTGATGTCATCATGAGGTGGAAGTATGTCATACATAATTGAACTCTCTGCCTAGTATAAAGATTTCATTTTCTTTTTTTTTTTAGGGGAGGATGTGAGGCAATTGGGGTTAAGTGACTTGCTTAAGGTCACACAGCTAATAAGTGTTAGGTGCCTGAGGTCAATTTTGAACTCAGGTCCTCGACTCCAGGGCCTGTGCTCTCTTCATTTTACCACCTACTTTCCCCCCTTTTTCATTTCATTTTCTAATGACAAAAAGCCTGACCCATGCTTATCTAGACTAAAAAAACTAAAGGAAACTGAAGACTTTAGAAAGTTCACAGTTTCAGAGAATTTTGGTGTGAAACACATGCAAGATTTCTTTCTTGAATAGATACATGACTATATGGCAACTGAGAAAGGGTCCCATGTCAATGCCTCACACCAGCAACAAACACCTGACAGTGAGAAAATGATTCCAACAGTTGCTCCATTTTGAAACTTCTCTTTCTTTTTTCTTTTTAAAGAGACATTTATTCAGCATCATGATCAGATTATTACATTTAGTAATCAACAGCATGGGTGCAAAAAAAAAAAAAACTACATTAAACTCTTTGTTGGAATGCTTTATACTTTCCACAGAACAGAAACTAAAATAACCTGTTATACAATTAGTCACAAATGCAGTCCTGGTGGTTTTTTGCCCATACACAAAAAGTATTGTTTAAAACATGCCTTCTTGTAACAGGCAGGCCCTGCCACCACTGTGTTTGACTGAGTTCACAAATCTGTTGTAACTTGTAGCTTCCCTATCATTTCTCTCACTCTCCTCTTCTGCTAAGCTTTGTTCCCTAGTAATTAAAGTCTTCTGCCACTGCTACTACTGCCACCACTATAGCCATTTTGGTTATGTGGTTTGTCAAGATGTTGTCTTGACGACATGGGGGCCTGAGCTCCTACCTTCCAAGTTTTCTTCCTTCATGGGACCAAAGTTTGAAGACTGATTGTTGTAATTGCCAAAATTTTTGTAGCTTCTACCACTTCCAAAGTTGCTTCCATCTTTTCCAAATATATTGTAATCATCGTCACTTCTTCCATATTTTCCACCACTGCTACCAAAACCACCATGACCACAGAAGTTCCCACCATGGCCAGTATTATCATTTCCAACAAAGCTACATCCATGACTACTACTGAAGTTTCTAGAACTACTTTGTCCCCTTTGACTAGATGAAGCACTGGTTATTTCTTGCTTAGAAAAAGCTTTCCTTACTTCACAGTTGTGGCCATTCACTGTATGGTATTTTTGAAAGACAGTCTTGTCCACAGAATCATGGTCATCAAAAGTAACAAAAACAGTCCTTCTTTTTGCCACTGTCTCTGTCTGTCATAATTTCAATTACTTCAATTTTTCCATATTTTTCCAAATAGTCTCTTAAGTGATGCTCCTCAGTGTCTAAATGAAACCCACAAAGATCTTTTTCACAGTTAAGTGGGCACCTGGTCTTTGAGAACACTCTCTGGAAATAGCTTTATTTGAGCCAACAACTAACTCTGCCATGAACTTTGTGAGTTCTTGCATTCAGGGCTGCATCTATCTCTTCCTATGCCACTGTGACATAGGTAACAAAACCAAAGCCCCATGAGCATTTAGTATTTGGATCCTTCATTACTACACAGTCTGTGAGTGTGCCCTATTGCTCACAATAGCTCCTTATACTCTTCTTCATTGTCTTGAAGCTCAGGTCTCCAAAAAAGAGCTTCCAAAGTTGCTCGGGCTCCTTGGGGGACTCAAACTTTGACATAGCAAGTGTGATAGCAGATGCTTCAGCAATCCTTATCCATTGATACTGAGAACAGAAAGCAAACCTTTCCTTTTTTGTTTAAATGAATCATTCAAGTAGAACTCCAGTGGTGAGGAGCCCTATAGTAATCACTGAGGAGAATAGTTAAATTGACAATGGGTTCTTGACTTTTGAGATTATTCTTTGTTGAGTAAAGATAGGCTGAATAAATAAAACCATGTAATTTCATAATGATATAAAAATGGGAGACTTCTGCACTGTAATTGGTAAGCCGTCTTACCTGCATAGAACACAATTGCTCTTGGTGATTGACTGAGCTTAAGTAAATTGGAGTCTTGAAATAGTCACGGGGGAAAGATTTTTAAGACCAGACTGGCTTGAATAGAAAGAGTCATGACTAGGAATATTTTTCCTGGGGCAGAAAATATCAAGTGTTGCAGGGCAGAGAAAATTTTGACAATGAATGCAGTTACAGTGGGAGAGGAATTAGTAAGACTCTTGCCTGACCAATGAGATCATAAGAGGAGAATGACATTGGGTTGGTCCATAGAAGACTGTGAAATAAGGCATAAGAATGGAAGCTGAAATAGCAAGAAAGCCTGGGGAAGAAGGGCACCCCCATTCAGATGTTGGTGACATGTAGCCAAACCTCATTTCCCCTACAATGTTTATGGCTCTGAATAGAAAAATTCTGGAGAAAGATCCTTCTTGCTATATTAGAGAGAAGAGATGCAATGCAGAAAAGTAAAAAAAAAAAAAGACTAATAAAACAATATTGGTGGTCATTGTATCCAAATTAGGACTGACTCTTACTATTAGGAATGAAGAGAAAGAAGAGAATCTGAGAAATTTTGTTCTTTCTTATTTACGTTATGTAAAGGAGTGAAGGGGAGAATGAGAGGGAGAGCAACTCAGAGGAAATAACAGAAAGAGACTCTCAAATCAGTTCATGATATGGTAATGAAACTAGAAATAATTAAGACAAATTCAGTTGACTGATAGGGAGAATTAATTGCTATAGTGGATTTTACATGACTGAAGGAGTGCCTTTTTTTTTTTGGAACTCTATAAGTTTCACTATCCTGGAGTAAAATTTCAGCACAACTCTGGAGAATGGTGTCACAAATTCTTGCAGAAAAACAAAATGTGTTTTGACTAAGTAAATTGTGGATCTCTTTGGCAATGAAAGTGTTAAGGAACTTTAAAGTGAATGTAATTTATTTTAAATTCAATAGAAACAACCTTATTCTATTTCCAATTGTTTTGTTACTGAACTCGATGATGTATAATTTTGATTTTTAAAAAGAGAGAAATAATCAGGTTACTTTATATGCCAAATTTGTTCTTATGTGGTTGCTATGACAATCTGTCTTCCATGGTTATTTTTTCCCTTTTGTGAATTTATCTCTTTTTGATGTTATAAAAACAGTTTTCCTAGGTAAGGAGCTTGATTTCCTTACATATATAAGAATTTTAAGAAATAAAATAAGCTTCAGCATTTCAAGCTGTCTGTTATTTTTTAATAAAGATTTTAAACTGAAAAGTTGGATTTTTATGTGAAGAAGAATAAGAAAGGGAAACTTGTGGAAACTAAATTTATTTGTTTCCATATTATAATACCAACCATATGCTCAGGAAATGTTCTGTGCACAGACAGAATATTTACTTTTGTTTTTCCTCTACATTTTTGGTCTGTGATTTGTTGTATACTGGACAGTTGCAATATAGTTTATTTCGTATAGGTGCTTCATTGGAGACAGTTTTGTAGTGAGAATGCTCAATGAAGTGGAGAACTGGATCTCTTCCTACTTCTCTAAATTAGTTGTATTACTTTGAACTTGTTACTTAGCTTTCTCAAGCTTTTGTTTTCTCATATAAAAAATTAAATAATCCCTCTGTCTCTGTTTCTCTCTCTCTGTATGTCTCTATCTCCCTCCCCGTCCCCACCACAATCTCTTTTATCCTGTTTCTATCCCCAAGTCCTTTTCTGTCTGTCTCTATTTCTATATTTTTCTCTTCCTATTTTTGCTCCTTCCCACACTTGTTCTTTTTTCCCTTTGGTGTAGGGAACTTTTGGTAAGGAAGACAATTATCTTTACATGGAGGACTAATCTGACTCTTGTCCTGCAATTTAAAAGTTGAGATAGGGAGTAACAGAAATTAAATGACTTGCCCAGGGTCACTTAAAAGTAAGACACTTTTAAATCTAGGTATTATCTTTAATTTTTACATCATCTAGATTTTCCCCTGTGTGCTTCCCTTTTTCTCTACTCATAGCGGGAATGATCAGAGATATTTGATATAAAGCGTTTTTTTATAAGTTGATTTCTTTTCTTTTTTCCTTAGATGAATTAAATTTATTTCTATATAAGTTTTCAAATTTTATTTAATCAAATGTTCTATGTTTTTGGTAATTGATGGTGTCTCTTGTTTAAGAATTAATTTCCTACCTACAGTTGTAAAATGCCTATGATATGCTTCTCCTGTTATTTTTTTGATATGATAGTCATGTAGTGCCAACGCAATATTCATAGCACCAATGGTGACTATGTATATGCTGTCATAGTTCTCAGTACTAAAATATAGATTCTCTATATAGAAGACAAAAGCAAAACATTGATTCAGACACCAGAAAACTAAATCCCCAAACCAAAAAAATGAATTCATCCTAGCAACAAAGAAGTTACTATACTATAACACAACAGAGAACTACACCATCCTTTATCCTTCCCACAAACAAATACTCACAAGCCTAGCTGTCACAATAGGGCACTAACAAACACTCAAAAACCTAGCTGTCTCCTTGGATGTGTCCTCTCCTCCCTCCATCTCTAATTGCTTTGACTCCCAGCTTCCTGGCTCTGCTCCACTCTTTAGCAAACTTCTCCCACCACAGGCTCTATGTGATTACATTTAGTCTATTAGGGCACACAGTATATCTTCAAAGTAGGGAATTCCCTTAGGCTTATTAAGGGGCAGGGAAGATCTTCAAATTCCCATTCCCATTACAAGTTATTTATTGTGGAATATGGTGTAATAAGTTGTTTTATGCCTAATTTCTGCCAGACTGATTTCATATTCTCCAAGCAGCACTTATTAAAAAAGCTCTATCCTAGATAATTTATGTTTTGGGGTTCATTAAACATTGAGCCATTGAGTTCCATCATTTTATACTCCCTTAGTTTCTTCTATTGATCAACATTTCTATTTTTAAATAATATTAAATAAATAGTTTAAATATTAAAT
>JAQQSV010013289.1:0-12561 GCA_028646515.1 Pseudochirops corinnae | reverse complement strand
ATTTCCCCATGAAATTTGAAATGGATTCAGTATGCTTAAGCGGAACAATGTTGACTAAATCCCAGACCCCTGTGTGTTTGGGGTTGTAAGATAGCCAAGGGCCTTGACCCCAAGTCAGAAAGGTAGGGCTGAGACCCAGGTCTCCCAGTTCCCAGACCAGAAGACACTCCTCCGCATTGCCCTGCCTTTTCAAATTCTGACAGTGGCAAAGGTCATCACGTGGGGACACTGGGCATCTAGCCATTAATACAATGTTAGAAAGAATAACTAAAGCAAATGAAATTGACAGTCTGAAATTGATATGGTTCTAAATAAGAGCAGATGTTATCCCAGTTTCCTTATCTCAGCTTTTTATTGCCATCCTGTGACTAACAGGTATTACCATGGCAACTTTAAATTTTCCTGTGAAATAACAAGTAATAGTTAAGTACTATCATTACAAGAACTGAAAGTTTTGTTTTTTTAAAAATAATAATTACATCATGAAATTTTAAATGATTTGAAGAATTGTTTAACCTAGTACAATTAGAGTAAAATAAATTAGAACAATGATGTAGCTTGGTACAATGTAAAGACTCATGCCACTTACTACTCAAGTGATTTTAGGCAGATCACTTATGACCACCCCCCAGTCCCAGTTTCCTCAATTTTAAGAAGAAAGATTGGATTAGGGAATCTCAGAGGCCTCTTGCAGATATAAACCTATAATGCTACACATACTGGGAACAGACAGTAGATGTCAGATTTTAATTTGCATCTGAAGAAATCAAAAAGGACAGAAGCCCACCTCCACCTTCTCACCCTCACCTATCTCAAACCTGAGATAGAAGTTGAATTCTTGTAGCTTCTTGATTTTCTCTTGAACATGAAAAGGTCTTGAAGTATTAAAAGTTTATATCTAACACTTGAAAACAAGAACTATAAAACACAGGTGGGAAAGGTGAAGGGAAATGATATTTTCTTTTGCTCATCTCTCTCACTCCTCTTTGATATTTCAAGGAGTGGACTCCAAACCATTGAAGTCAAACAATGGTCCTGAAAATCTACTTTTAGGAGGATACAAGTTAGGTGTGGTGAGTGATATGCTCACCTCGGAGAGATGAGAATAATGTACAGAGAATAGAGGAGAAAATGCACAGCATAAGGGGAAACAAGAGATAAGTCCAAGAATGACTGTAAAATAATTTGGTCCATAAACTGAAATAATTTGACTCATGAACTAAAATATCTTTCCTAGCTACTACTATCCCACATGCATCATCTCTCCTAATTAGAATATTTTCTCCTTGAGGTCAGAGAATATCCCACCTTAATATTTCTACCCCCAGGTCCCAGTAGGGAGTCTGGGACATAATAAATACTTAATAAGTGCCTTTTAAAATCATTCATTTATTGATTCATTTGTTCATCCATTCATACTTTATAAGAGGCATTAAAATTCCTAGAGGAAAGTCACTTCATCTCTGTGGGCTTTCAGTCTTCTGCAAAATGAGAGGGTCAAATTCAATGGAATCTGAGTCAATTCCAGTTCTAAAACTATCTAAGGCAGTGGTTCTCAACCTTCTTAATGCTCTGACCCTTTAATACAGTTCCTCATGTTGTGGTGACCCCCAACCATAAAATTATTTTTGGTGGCTAATTCATAACTGTAATTTTGCTACTGTTATGAATCGTAATGTAAATATCTGATATGCAGCATGTATTTTCATTGTTACAAACTGAACATAACCCACAGGTTGAGAACCACTGATCTCAGATCTTTTGATTCAAAACCAGTCAATGTGTATTAAGTGCCTACTGTGCCTACTGTGCCCAGGCTGTCCCATGTCTGAACACATTCCATCCTCGTATCCATTTCTCGTAATCCTTTGCTTAATTCAAAGTTGAACTAAATGTTCCATGCTGTAAGAGGCTGTTCTGGGTTCCCTCCTCTCCCCACATGGATCCAGTTCTGTGTGCTCTCTACATCTTGAAATCCCTTCATATATACACAGCATCTCTTCATAAATACCCTCTCCCTAGTAAAATATAAGCTTCTTAAGGACAAGGAGTGTGTCCTTTTCATCTTCGTAAAGTCAGGGCTAAGCATAATTGTTGAACATAACAGATACTGAATATAATCCTCATACAATTGAATTGAAGAAGGGTGATGTGTTCATCTGACTTGGTTTAGTCTGTTCTTATAATAACGTGCTCGCATTCACAGCCCAAGCTGAAGGAAAATGATGAAGTAGCAAAAGTTTGTTTTCTTTGCTCCTCTAGCTTACTGTCAATGGTTCCTTCACTTCTTGTAGATCCTTTATTAATGATCTCAAGGTCACAGTGTTACAGGCTTTCATGTAGACTACCAAGGGATTAAGACTGTAATGTAGCAGACTCCTCTGTTCTGCACAGCCACAGTCAAGCTCAAGGCTTTAAAGAATCATTTTGAACACTTCAGATTAAAAAACAATTGCAGAGAGAAAACAGTGTTGATCATTATTTTTATCTCAAATAAACTGATATTTGCTATGCTCATAGCACAATTCCCGACACACATTTGGCATCATATGAATGCTTGTTCCCTTCCCCACTTAAAAAAATATCAGCAACTTTTCTCTCTAAATGAATCAAAGACAAACTGGCACATTTTGAGAATACTTACAAAACTGGAGAAAGGGGATTGAAACTACAGGTCCAAATACTTTGCCTTGAATTTTCAGGGAAATTGAAGAACTGCTACCTATATAAACCACTTCAGATCATCTTTATTTTATGGACATTCATTCCATATATTCAATTCTGTCCATTTGAGAATAAAAGTCAATGAGGTTTTTAATTGAGTCCTTTCATTTTAAGGATATTTCTGAAAACTAACTTTCTATAAGAGGCAGAAAAGAGGAGAAAATTGACTTCAAAAGCAGGAAGTCTTGGAGTCCAGTGCTCTCTGAGGCTTTTTAAGACAATAGCTCATCTAGGCATTTCTATTCTTTAAGTGATTAGACCATTCTCTCAGGCAACCATGTTACACAGTATATGGAGCATTGGACCTGGACTCAGGAAGATCTGAAGTCAAATCCCACCTCAGATGCTTACTTAGGTATCTATTACTCAGTAAATTACTCAACTCTGCCTGCCTCAGTTTCCTCATCTGCAAAATGGAGATAATAATAGCACCAACCTCCCAGAGTGGTTGTGAGAATAAATGAGATAATGTTTGTAAAGTGCTTTACAAACCTGAAAGTGCTCTATAAATGCTAGCTATGACTACAATAAGTTACAGCAAAGATGCTGGAATGCAGTAATATAGTTTTGTCATTTGAGAATTCCCATACCAATGATATCACAAGTCTATTTCCTATCCTCTAATTTACCAGGAATAAATAAATATATTTAATGCCTTCCCTCTGTTAATTATTTCCTATTTTTATCCTGTATATAACTTGCTTTGTATGAATGTGTTTGCATGTTGTCTTTCCTACTAGATTGTAAACTCTTGAGGGTAGGGATTGTCTTTGACTCTTTTTGTATCTCCAACATTTGGCATAGTGCCTGGCCCATAATAGCCACTTCAAAAATGTTTTTTGATTAGTTGATTGCTTGATATTGTGTCAGGATCTGTGGAAGAGATAAACAAGAAATATACATGACAAATCAGAGAAAGCAACAGAGAATATCAACTAAGAGGAAATGAAAAAGAAATCACTTTGAGGTATACATAGCTGTCTATATCATTGCTCCCCTTAGATACCAGATTCATTGACAGAGCAATATCCGATCTCCAACAAAAAAAGATGTCATACTAGGGTACTATTCCATCAGAGAGAGTCTTTGATGATACAGTGTACCTTAAAGAGATATATAGATGCAAGAGATGGAGCCCAACAAGAGACTCTTAGACATAGTCCTATGGAAAGTCCTGTTCTACCGATAAAAATTCATTTTTACTTCAAAACAATTATGCACGTCCAAGAGCAAGGTTCTTTCCAAAAGAAAACACCAGGGTCTTAGAGCAAGACAGTATTTTTTGAGATGCCTTTAATTTATGATATCATTAATTATAACTCCTTCATTTTATTAATGAAGACATTGGTTAGTCATTGGAGATATGGGTCTATTAGAACCCCGATCTCCTGCTTTTTGGACCCATCTTCTTCTTTCTCACCACATGGGCCTCCTACAAACATTACCTGGGCTTAATTCATCAGGCTTTTTTGAAATCAATTTTTATAATATCTATTAAGTACAAATGTGCAAGGTGTTAGGAATAAAAAGATGCAAATAAAAGTGCCAAAATGAGGCAAGAATTTCAGGTTTGTTATCAGGATGATCTGGGTTTGAACTTAGACTCTGTCATATTACTTACCAGCATGGCCCTGGGAAGAATTCTTGAGGATTCGATTTCCTCATTTGAAAAAAAGAGGGAATTATTCTTGATAGCCTCACAGGGCTTTTTCAGTTCTAAATCTATCTCTATGGCTCCACCATCAAAAAAACTTACATTATTCTGAAAGAAATAAGATCTGAACAGATAAATAAATATAGTGTGACTAGAAGAGAAAGAAAAGCATTGAACTCTAGCCACATGGGAGGAGTTGAAGAAATGCTTCCTCAAGGGAGGTGTCTGAATTGAGCCTTCAAAGAAGATTGATAGTGTCATATTTAGTACTGGAATGGATGAGGAAGGCCACCAAGTCCAAATCCCTCATCTAAAAGAAGGAACTGAGATATACTAAATATCACAGCTAAAAGGTATTTAAGGCAGGATTTGAACTCAGGTTTTTAGGATTGCAAGTTCATCATTCTAATCACTGCACTAAGTAATTGACTCTAAGAAACTGAGGTGAAGAAATAATAGGTGAAGAAATTAGGGATAAGAGAGCACTTTTTCTTTAGAAAAAGTTTCTTTAGAGTTTCTGCAACATGGTTTCCTCATCGCTGGCCAAGTACCCACTTGCAATATGGGAAATTTTATCCAGTTTTCTATTAAGTACAAATGATGATAAAAGCAGTTTTGTAACCCTCCTCACACATCCCTGATGTTGTCAAGCTAGGACATGATTCAAGAACAAAGCCAACTCATCTTTTATACTGTAAGACAAACAAAAGTATGGAAACTACTCCTGGAATAATAAGCTCAGTCATCACTTAATTTCTTTCCCAATAATCAGGAAGCTGAAGGTGACAACAGTAAATAGTTGATAGCAATCACCACCTCAACAGCCTTAGCCAAGCTCTCCAGAGGTTCCAGCCCCTTGCAACTGAAAAGAATGTGTCTGAAATGGAAAGATGATGGTGACAGTTTGGAATATCTGTCAGCACATATTTATCATCCTCCTCATCCACAGGAATTGCAACTGGGAGGATGACAGTCCCACATCACATGCAATTTTATTGCCAACCTTTGAGAATGGAGTTATAAATAGGGATAATAATACAATATGTCTATAAGAAGGTACTTTTTGCTATTAGCCCCCCAAAAGCTATTTTCTAAGGGAATTTGCCTTAAATGACAGCTGCTTTTTATTCAGCGCTGGCAGTAACAAATGATAATGCCAAGGGCAAATCCATTTGGTCCCTTAGGAATTATGGGAATTACATATTTAAAGAAAATATCAGCCCTTGGTTCTTATCTTTAAAATGTAATAAAGTGGTAAAGTTTGGAAATGGCTGTATACTGTGCCCCTAAAGTATTAGTATGGCAGAGATGTTGCCTACTTTAAGATCTGTGTTTCTATATGCATTTAGTAAGTACCGGTGGAGATCAAGAACTCTATTAGGAACTGGAAACACAAAAACACAAATAATTTTATACAGGTTTTTGTCAGAATATAAAATATTTTTAAGCTTGTTTCCATGTTTTGTTTCAGAGTCATGTCCTAGCTTGACAATAAATGTTAAAAAGTTGAAAAGCTGATTTTATTTTCATTTATATTTAACAGAAAACTGTATAATATTTGAGACCTTGTTCTCAAGGTTATAATCTAATTGGACAGACAGCATAGCTAGATGAGAGACAGAGATATACTATATATGAATATGTGTGATATGTGTATGTATGTACATACATACATACATGTAACCTTAATGGGGAGGGAAGACAAGGAAAGGTCTCAGGCAGAAGGTTATAACTGCTAAGACTTTAAAGATACTGGAGCTCCTATGAAGCCAAAGTGAGAAAGAAAAATGTTATGGAAAGGGGAAATGGGGCAGCCAGTTCAGAGGCAGAGAATGGGAGAAACATCCCATATGAGGAACAAGAAGTCTACCTTGGTTAGAGAAAAGGGAGAGTTATATGTAAATGAAACATCATAGGAGGGATAGGTTGGAGATAGGATGGGAAGAACCTGACACATCAAACAGAGGCATTTCTATCCCATCATAGAAGCAATAAGAAGCCACTGGAGTGTGTCAAGTGGGAGAGACAGGAAATCATGTTGGTAGCTGCATAGAGAATAGCTTGAGGGTGAGGAAAGATAGGAACTTAGGAGATCAGCAAGAAGGCTGTTGCAGTAGTCCAAAAGATGATCAGAATCCCTCCACAGTCATCATGAATTCTTGTAATCCCTCCAGTTCCTGAATTCTCATCCTTTATAATTTCTCTGTAGCCTTTGACACTGTTGACCACCCTCCTCCCTGCATTTTCTTCTCTCTAGGTGCTCATGCCATTATTCTCTGCTGGTCCTGCCCCCATTCCTTCTCTAGTCATTCCTTCTCAGTCTCATTTGCTGGATCTTTGTCCAGGCAATGGCCTCAACAGCATCTGGCTCCCAGGGTTCTGTCCTTGGCTCCCTTTGGTTCTCTCTATATATTTCACTTGTAGATCACATAAGTTCCCATGAATTAAATTATCATCTCTTTGCAGATGATTCCTAGATCTACTTATTGAACTCTAAACTCTCTCCTGACTTACATTCTTATGCCTCCAACTGCCTATTGGGCTTCTTAACTAGATGTCCTATAGACATCTTAAAGTTAATATATCCAAAACTTAACTAATCCCCCCTCCTCCCCCCTCCTCAACTAGGTCCCCTAATTTTCCTCTACATATTAATTTTCCTATTACTTTTGAGAACATCACTATCTTCCCAATCACCTGGGCCAGGGATGGGGAACCTGCAGCCTTAAGGCCACATGTGGCCTTCTAGGTCCTCAAGTGCAGCTTTTTGACTGAATCTAAATTTTACAGAACAAATGTTTGATTTCATTCAAAAGGCCACATGTGGTCTTAAGGCCACAAGTTCACCACCCCTGATCCTGGGCTTTCTACCTAAGCATCATCCTCAACTCCCCAATATCTTATGTCTTTCATATTTGATCTGTGACCAAATACTATCAATTCTACTTTCATAACATCTTGTACTCATCCCCTTCTCTCCTTTGGTACTGCCACTCTCCTGATCCATCCTTCATCCCCTCACACCTGTGCTATCTCATTCATCTGCTGTCTGGTCTCCCTGCCCTAAGTCTCTACATTAGAGACCACATACTTCCTCTCAGTGTCAAATTAATCTTCCCAAAGTTTGGTCAAACCACATAACTCCCCCATTCAATACACTCCAATGGCTCTCTAATGCCTACAGGTTCAAATATAAAATCCTCTGCCAATCAAAGTCCTTAATAAAATAAACCTCTCCTACCTTTCCATTATTCTTACACTTACACCTTCCTCCCTCCCATGTACACTGGATTCAAGTGACACTTGCCTCCTCACTGTACTTCACACAAGATATTTTGTCTTTTGACTCACTACATTTTCAGCGACTGGCCCTCTTTTTTTCTGAAATTTTATTGTTATTTCATTCTTGTGTGTGTGTATGTATGTGTGTGTGTGTGTGTGCACGCACATGTGCACACAAGCACGTTTTTGTATGCTCATGTAAGATGTCTGAAAATTTCAATTTTAAGCTATTTGAGCTTTTAGGCAACACAATAAATGCTCGTTGTCTTGACTTGACTAGGAAAGGTTAAGATGAAATAGTTTTTTAGTTCATGACAGGTATTATGTCTCAGAAGAAGCAGGATAATCCAGGCAGGTCAGATTCTTATTTCTGAATCTGTTCCCTTCTTAACTATTCCAGTACACAAACAGAAAACATCAGTCAACTTTACTTGAAAATCTTTGAGGGCAGACACTACAGCATGTTCTTCTGTTTTTTCCCATAGTAAAACATAGTCTTTGGCTCACAGTAAAAGTTGCTTGTTTAATATATGTTAACTCATTCCTTCACTTAATTCTAAATGTGTGTATATACCAGCCTATGAAATGTTCAGAACATTCTTTTTGACTTTCTATGTAAATGTGTTTAATCTCTTTCAATTTGAGCTTGAGGTAGAGAAGGCTTATGAAGGGACCCTTCAATTTGAAATGCTAGAATATGGACAAGACAAAGATGTGCTCTGCTTGGCTCCCAAAGGGCAGAATTGGAAGAGTTGGGTAATGAGGAGAAACTAATTTATGCTTTATTGAAGGAAAAGCCAATAATTAGTTTCCTCAAAGTAGAATGGGGTGCCTAGAGACTTAGTGGTTTCTCCCTCCTTGGAGATCTTTAAAAAAAGGCTGACTGACCATTTTAGAGAGATGCTATAGGATGAATTCCTATTCAGAGATGTGTTCAATTCATGGAGTTCAAGAATTCCATGAATAATGAGGTTTCATTCTCAATCTGGGATTCTATAATTCAAGGAATGTGACAGTTGAGACTCCCTCCATCTGCAGAATCATCAAAGATTTCCAGTAAGATAATTCCTAGCAAGGACAACACTTACTGGCTGAATCACATGAAAAGAGATTTTTTTTTTAACTCTGATGAAAGAAGAAAAAAAAGAAAAAAGAAAAATACATCTTTGAAAACAAACATAATAGCTGTTGATTTCTGAGGCTCTGATAGTCAGTAGAAATAACTAAATTATTCAGAGTTTGAGCAGCAAGGTATTTCAGCAGGGGCAGGTCGTTAATTAAATGAATTCCAAACACCAGGGCTAGTGGACCCTCCACGAAACTGGAGTTTTAAGACCCAAAAGGGTCATTCAAAGATGAGCCAGAGAATAGAAATGAAATGGTTTCATTTCATAGGGCACCAATAGTTTAACTCTTATGAATATTCAACTTGAAGATTAGCACTAAATAACAGAAAACACCAAATTTCATAAAGCCAGCAGGAGGACAGCAAGGGAATCAGTAAACACACTCAAAAAATCTCAAATAAAAGAAAAAAATCCCCACAGTGTGAAACTGACTGGAGTCTTGGATTTCTGAGTACAGATGCACTTCTTGGGAAGATGGGATGCTTACTAATTTTCCTTATTTTCACTGCTCTTGTTGTGAAGAACAATCAATATCTGACCTCCATAAAATAGATCCAATCCCAAGTTTATATAAGGAAACTTGAAAACCCAGGGGTGGAGGGATTTGTTTGTTTGTTTTCAAAGGCAGCCAACAGCATTCATCATTCATCTCTTTTGCTTGGATTGGAGGCTCCTCTGGAAAGGAAAGGGCGTTCAAACTTAGAGCTGGGAAGGACCTTACAGATAACCTTTTTAGCAGCCTTCATTTTACAGACAAGAAAACAGTGGTGTGGGGGTAGAGAGAAAATGGCTTGCCCAAGATCACCTAGGTAGGAAGTAGCAGAGCCAGATCCTTAACCTGAGGTCATGCCAGGACTAGTGCTCCTCCAACTATCCTTTGCAGTCTCCCCATTTTTATGGTCTAGGAGAGGCTGGTTAGGGAGGGCCTTGCTCCTTCAGGTGGTAGAAATAGGTCTCTAGGGCCACCTTTGGATTCTCCAGTCCATTCTAAGGTGGTTAGCATGGAGTGTAACAGGTGTATTGTCACTCAAAGCTCCAGCCTGTCCCAGGAAGGCTTTATCAGAGACTCCAAAGCAGATGACAAATTCTAAACCCAAAATGGCCAGTAAGGAGGATCTATGCCTAGCCCAGCACAACAGCTGACTAAACTGGGGGTGGGGACAGCAGGTAGGACAGGTATGAGACTCTGAATCTCCCTCCTAGGGGTTACCAATCATGAAGAACTGTGACCATGTTGGGTAAAACTGAGATCTGAGAAAGACCTTCACTTAAAAAAGCTAGTCTCTCACTACATCTGGGGTCATCTCTAGTCATCTTGAGCTATATCGAGTCACTGGACCCAGATGGCCCTGGAAGACAAAGTAGGACTAGTGACTTTATGCAGCTCTCCCTCACTTAAATGCAATTCACTTGCAAGTCATGGCACTCCTTCCTAATGTCATGGACCTCTTTGAGAATGAAGGAGAAACGACAACAACAAAAACAGCTGCCCCCCCTGCCCCTCAGAAACTTACAAACCAGGGAGAACAAATGTTTCTATCTAGAATGTGAGAGAACAACAATAAAACCGGGTTTAAGCCTGTTAGATTTACTTATTTTGTCTGGTTAAGGGACCAGAGGAAGAAAAGAAAAAAGTTAACTCAGAAAGCAGAGTTGCAACATGAAACAGAGAGAAAAAAAAATCTTCTTTTGACATCAGGACAAATTTTTTAGATGCAGCTGAATGATATGAAAAGAAAGCTGCATTTGGAGTGAAAAGCTGTAAGTTTGAGTCCCAGTTACAACCACCAAGCAGCATTTAGCAAACACCTACTAGGTGCCAGGTAATGTGTGTGTGTGGAGGCCCTCAAGATAGAAAGACAAAAATGAAACCATCCCAGCTCTCAGGGATCTTATCAAGTGTAAATTTTCAGAGGAACCACCACTGACTGTATATGTGACCCTGGACAAGTCACTTAATCATTGGACCTCAGTTTTCTCATCTGGAGGAAGAGGAGGTTGGACTCAGTAAAATATAAATTCTCTTCCCTATGATACTTTGATCCTAATTGAGTTGTGTGGGATGTTTTGATGACTATTTAATGGAATAGAAATACTCAATCCTGTAATCCTGTAATCCTAGTGCTGTCACTACATAGCTGTGTGATCTTGGGCAAATCATTGCTCCACACTCTGCCCCAGCTTCCCCATCTATGAAATGAAGAGTATTGGACATAATTACCTCCAAGGTCCCTTCTGACTAGAACTATGATCCCGCTTATAAAATTCTTTAAGTAGATTTGAGTCTTCACTTTCTGTGATATAGGCACTATAGGTTATCATGCTCAGGTTGCAGATGTGAAGACTGAGGATCTGAGAGACTGAGACCTCCATAATCACCCAACTTGGGAGTATTGAAGGTGGGATTTAAGCCCAAATCTTCCTGATTGTAAATACAGAATGCTGCCCTCCATTACTGACACTAGAAAACTGGACCCGAGAGCCTTAACTATTAATATCGAGAGCTGTAAAGAGGAAATGGTTACTAATTAGATATTTTTTAAAGAAAGCTTGCCAGTGTATCAGACTGTCCATGGGGGAAAGGTCCTGAGAGTGAAGAAGAAAAGGGTATAGGGAGAAAAATTACTGAATCTCAAGTGAGAAAAGACCTCCTTGAACAGCCATTTGTAGCAAAGACACTTCCCTGTGATATACCCAATAAATGATTTCTCCAGCCTTTGAATGTCACCATCCAGTTTAAAAATAACACGTGGAAAGTGGGAAGGCAGAAAAGAACAATTGTACTTACTATGACATTTTCCTCTGGTCCTGATGACATGCTTTGTCGAAGAAGAAAGAGATAAGTGTTTGAACTGTACAAAAGAGTACAGTAAATGGTCTGATGGTAGAGTGACGAGGTTACAATTTTAGGGAAATTATGACTTGAGTAGACACCAAAGACATCTTCATAAAGTACAGAGTTGGGGAGAGCTCTCTGACTTTTAAATCCAAATCTCCAGGTCAGAAGGTCTAGTCATTTAATAGCATTTTTATGTTGTTATCTATGGGAAATTACATATCTGTTTGTTTGCTTGATGTTTTCTTAATGTCTAATTCTATAGAGAAAAAATACTGCTGAATACAGTAATTAGGATAGGGGCAAAACTTAGACAAAATCATTCCTCCGTAAAGTCAAATTTTCAGTTTCCCTAGTTGACCAGTGCATCAATACCAGGTTATCTTCAGAGGTCAGTAATCTCCTTCATTTCCTTCCTATCATGTGTGGCCAGTTCCTGTGAGCAGCTGGCTTGACTGCTTTTGATCAGAGAATTCTTCAGAACTCTTCCCCTTGATGTGTTCTTTAAAGCCCCAAAGAACAGATTGCTAATCTGACTGATGGATGAATCTGGATCAGAGTATCAAGGGGAAAGTCCCTGTCCAGCCTGATCTCCCATGATGACAACACATGCTTTGGACAGACACCCTATCCTCCCCACCTTTGCTTGAGGAAAAGTAACAATCTTGATGAAGACATGTAGGGGAGAAAGGATGAGACACTATGGATAAGAGCGGTTACATACTTTGGCTACCACCAGTAACTACCAATTTTGGTCAATCTCATGATTTCTATTTTGTGCTCTGCTGCTTAAATTTCTGTGTATCAGGAATTAGCTTTTTTGGTCCCTTACCAAAAGTTCAACTTCATGTCCCTCATGTCACCAACTCCTTTCAGCATTCTGCCTTCCCTTAAAGTATCTCATGGAAGATTGTCCCAGGCAATACCACCAACAGTCA
>JAQQSV010013288.1:0-12561 GCA_028646515.1 Pseudochirops corinnae | reverse complement strand
GGTATTAATTTCTTCAGTCAGGTTGTTGACTCTATTCATGATTTTCTTGCAACATTCTTATTTCTCTTCCCAATTTTTCTTCCACTTCTCTCATTTGGTTTTCAAAATCCTTCAGCTGATCTCTAGCTTTAAGGCAGTCTTCATGTTTATTCGAAGCTTTTGGTGTGGGAGCTCCAGCTGTGCTGTCCTCCTCCCGCTCCCTGCCTTGATCCTTCTTTTCCCCAAAGAAGGAATCTAGAGTTTGGTTGCTGCTCTTACTTTGCTTCTTATGCTTAGTCTTATTCATGGTTGATCAGTCCATGATTTTTTTTTTTAATCTCTGTGGAACTCTGCTTCCAGAGGGGAAAGCTCTGTCCCAAATCACTGGGGTTTTCCCTGCTGCCGGAGCTCTTAGGAGGCTGCTGGGTCCCTCCCCCACTCCGGCTCACTGAGAAAAAAAAAACCCCAGGACCAATGCCCAAGACCGTGATCCGGGTGCAGGCCACTCAGCACGAGAGCACTTGGCCTCTGAACGATCCCTTGGTCCCCCTGCAGTCTACAGGCCGGGAGCTCTGAAGTGGCAATGTGGAGGTGGGTGCAAAACCTCTGCTTCTGTGGCCTCGTTGCCCTGGAGGCATTTTGGCTGGATCGCTTTTCTCCCACGATTTCGCCAAGCTCCACTAACCTAATTCTGGATACTGCCACAGCTGCTGCAGATCCACTCTCCTGAAGCTCCAGCCACTGCTCTGCTCTTCTCGTTCAGCTGCCTCTGGGGCAGAGCCATGGTTTCAGGCTAGCCTGGTTTCAGCTCGCAGGGCTGAGCTGACTTTAGTGGAAAGTATATTTGTGTAAGTTTTGGAGTTCTAGGATTTGTTTAGAGTCATATTTTATGGGTATTTTGGAGTGGCTATGTGAGAACTGCGATATGTTACTGCTCCTACGCCACCATCTTGGCTCTGCCTCCCCCCCCCCCCCCGTTATTAATATTTTAATGTTCTTTCTGGGTTTTTTGTTTGAGTATAACCAAAGAGAGTGACATGACAAGAAGTTACTGGGTTTTGCAACCACTCTTCTGAGTCCTGCCAGATCTAAGGACTGCTGTGTTTAGGCTTGTAAAATAGAGAAGAGTTTTATTACAGCCTGAGACCTGGAAATTTCAGTTACATTTACCTGTAGCTTAAGATATTATTATAGACCCCTTTCAAGTTTGCTTCCTAAGGGAGAAATTGGAAGCTCAGACTATCTGCTCTTACTATTTTGTTTTCTTTTCCTTTTGATAGACTACTTTAACCTCACTTTCAGAACTAAAATTTTATTTTTATATTGAGACTTTAGATTTGGTTCATTATTCCTCATTTGTGCTTTTAGGCTATTACTTTCTAGTTTTCTCTTCCTGTCTCAGTATAATTTTTTCATTAGAACACACACATCTTTTCTAAGCTTTTTGTCTTGTTTTTATAACAGCACAGTGCAAAAGCTGTGTGAGAGAAAAAAAAGATTATGATGCATTTCCTCTTCATAGTTTATCTTCTCTGTGGCTAAATGAAACTTTCATAGCTGAGGCTTCTAGAGAGTAAGACCGGTTATATTTTCTAAGGCCAGAACTTTTAATCTACGTGATAAATGCTAAGAAACAAGGGGAAAGATAAGTGTAGGTAAAGAATCAAAAGGTGATTGGAGCTTGATATAAAGTCTGACGTTTTGGAAGAATTGAGGAAAAGATGGATTCTAGGTTGAGGGAACAACAAAGTTAAGCACATAGTATTAAATACTTCTCCAGAGTTGAATAGGCTGATCCTTAGACAACAGACATAAATTTCATCATCAGACCCCATACCTGATACTTTTCCAGCTTGGGAGAACCTGCCAAGAAATACAAGGTTGGTGGTGGGAGGAGCAGTGAGACAAAAATATTATAGTTCAGGAGTTAGGATAACAAGGCCTGAGGTCCACCGTCAGCTTTGCTGCTTACCTGCTCTGGTCTTGGGCTAGTGACTTAACAATGAGAAAATGCCTTTAGCTCTTAAGTGGGTATCTTGGGTATTTCACAAGGTCATTGTGGAAATGAAATGAAATGACAGTTGGGAAAACATTTCATATTTATATTTGTTCAACAAAAGTAAATTGTTTGTTAAATTGTGGGATCATTGTGAAGGACTTGAAAAACGGAAGACATTGCAGAGTTACAGTAGTTATCTTGAAGTATATAAAGGGCTATTTGTTTTTCTTTTTTTTTCTTTTTTCCAAAATTTTATTTTAGACTCAAAGGCCAGAACACAGGGAATAGAGAAAAGAAACAAAAACATATAATAAACTTAACTATTTGAACTTAAATACAAAGTTAGAAAGAAATCAAAGCTTGTCATGTGCCTATCAGAACATATGAGAGGGCTCAAAATATGTAACAATAAATTTTCATTTCAAGAAAGCCTATATGATAAATTATGCTTGTTGTGTTAAGAATTGTCCATCTTTGCTTCCATGTGAGTTTTCTTTTGTTCTCTACTGCGCACTTTTTAACTTTATTTTTTTTCCTTCCCCTTGACCCCCCCCCCCCCAAGGAGGCCACAAATTTTAGATGTTTCACTGTAGCTATAGATATATACACACATACATATATATGTGTGTATATATATATATATATATATACACATATACATATTTAGACATATACATTCCCAAACCTATTCTGCTCCTAAACTTTGTGTTACATATATGTTATGTATATCTCTTGTTTCCTATCCCTCCTTCTTCTTCCCTCCTCCCTCTTCTACTTTACTTTTACCCACTACCTTTCCTACCTCCCTCAAAGGATTACTCCCCTATCCTCCCATTTCCATAAATCTGAAAACCCTTCTTTTCCCTTATTTACCTATTCTCTCACCCTCTCCTCTAAAAGATCCCTCTCCTGTCCTCTCGCCCTTCCCAATGCCCCTACCATTTTATTTCTTCTGAATTTAAAAGACTTCTATACTCTTTTAAATATATATGTATTGTTCCCTCTTATACTCGTTCCTGATGAAAGTAGGCTACCAGAACTACCATCCCTCCTTCCCCATCTAATTCCTATGTATCAGTTCTTCCTCTTGCACCTCATTTGTATAAAATAATTACTCTTTTTAGCTGTTCGCAAATGGTTTTACTTTTTAAATTCATATCATGCCCAGGTTTTCCCCAGTCTTTCTTATGAAGTACTGAATTATTAATAAGAATCTTAGATGCAAATTTTACATTTTATATATATAAAAAGTAAGCATTCTGTCCTTATGGATGCCTTATAATCAGTCTTTGTTTTGTACCTTATATTATATTGGTTCTTGTATGTTGACTCTTCTGTTAAGGTCAGGATTTTTTTTTAACAAAGTCTTGAAAATCTGAAAGTTTATCAAATGTCCTTTTTTTTTCATTTAACATAATAATTAACTTTGCAGGGTATGATATTTTTGGCTGGAGCCCCAGTTCTTTTGCTCTTTGATATGTTGTATTCTAAGACCTGTAGTCCTTTAACATTTCTGCTACTAGGTCATGTGTAATTCTAATTGTAACACTATCATATTTAAATTTTTTTAATCTTGATGCTTTTAATAGTTTTTCCTTGAGCTGGGGATTTTGGAATTTGACTATGGTATTCTATAAGTTTTCCTCATAGGATCTCTTTTAAGTGATGATTGATGGATTTTTTCTATTTCTACTTTCCATCCTTAATGCTTCAGAACAATTTTCTTTAATTATTCATGGTATTATTGTATCAAGATTCTTTTTTTTGGTCATAACTTTCACTTAGTCCAATTATTTTTATATTTTCTCTTCTTGATCTGTTCTCCAAATCTGTTGTTTTTCTTCTAAGATGTTTCCCTTTCTCTACTATTTTTTCATTATTTATATTTTGTTTAATCATTTCTTGATCTCTTATAATTTCACTGGCTTCACTTTGTCCAATTCTAATTTTCAAGGTATCATTTTCTTCCTTAAGATTCTGGATCTCCTTTTCTAGTTGGTTGACTTTCCTTTCATACCCTTCTTGTTTTTCTTGGATTATTCTTTTCTTTCTTTTTTAGTTTTTCCTTCGTACCTGTCATTTGACTTTTAAAATCTTTTTTAAGATCTTATATAAATTCTTTTTGAGCAGGTGACCATTTGATGTTATTCTTTGGGGGTTTCTTTACTTCAATTTCCTCTACTCCCTTAATAGGTTTCTGTAATTGGATTCTTTCTCCTTTTCCTTTGCATTTTTTTTTTCTGGTGATAGTCAGGGGCATGGGAAATGATACGTCTTACCCCAGATCTTTAATTCTTTCCTCTAGCCTGAAACCAAAGCAGATGGTGTGTAGTCTACTGTCTTATTTTCCAAATGAGAAAACGAAGGGACAGAAGAGTTTTTGATTTAGCTAAGTATATATAGCTCCTTAGAAGCAAAGCCAGGATTAGACCCAGGTGTTTTCACTGTCTAGGTAAAATATTTTATTCATTTGTGCAAATATTCTCTGTGATAGGAAAAACCTTCCCCCAAAAAAGTAAACTGGAGAAGGATGAGTAAGATAAATAAGATAGACAGACATCATAGTTGTAGCCTGAAATTCGTTTGCAAGAAAGAACGTCACCCTACATGTTATCTTGCACTCTGCCCTAGCTTCAAGGAAACTGTCTAGACCCAGTTTATCCATCTTTTACAGTGCTTCCTGAGGTTTGCTTATATGGCAGAGTCTCTTTTTAATCACTGCTATGATAAATACGAAATTAGTTTCTGATTCCACAGTAGTATAGTCAAAGAATCACAGTGAAAACTAGTGTTGCAAAGAATGCTTTTGTCAAGGATTGACTTTTTTGGCAGCCACAAGGGTGATATTTAAATCAGTAGAGTGTAGTACAATAAGAATCTTTTAAGTACTTTCCAAGAGATTCTAGCACTTGGTAGCTTTGTAGCATAGTAGAGGACTGGGTCTTGAGTCAGAAAGACCTGAGTTCAAATCCAGCCTCAGATACTTAGTAGCTTTGTGATGATGGTTAAATCACAACCTCTGTCTGCCTTAGTTATCTTTCCTGTAAAATAGAGATCATAGCACCTACTTCAAGGGCTGTTAAGCAAAGACAAAATGAGATAATATTTGTAAAGGATTACAGACCTTAAAGTGGTATAAATGCTGATTGTTGTTATTATCATCATTGACAAAAATATCTTTTGAAGACCTACTGTTTTAAAGAGTTTTTCAGTGAAGTATAAACAGTAATGCAAACAGATACTTATATCTGACATTGTATCCTAATGTAGAACACCACCTTGTCCTTGCCCTGAAGAAATTATTTTTACATTTAAATATCCTCCAGAAAACTCATTTTAGGAAAAAAAATTACAGTGTGTATGCACACGTGCACATGTGGACACACACACACTCCTTAGACTTTACTTTTATATAATTACTTGCCTTAATGTTTTTCCTGTTACAGGCTTGTAAAAGAGGAAACTCGGATATTGTAAGGCTTGTGATTGAATGTGGAGCAGATTGTAATATTTTGTCAAAGCATCAGAATAGTGCTTTGCATTTTGCTAAGCAGTGTAATAATGTATTGGTATATGACCTGCTGAAGAGTCACTTAGAAACGTAAGTATGAAATAAAGATGCGTAAAGCTGTGCTTACTTAGGAACTTTAGGGTTGTTATTTTAGTGGCCAAATATTTTTAAGAAATGTAATTTCAGAGGCAGAGCCAACATGGCAGAATAGAGAAGCACTCAGCCAAACTCTCCCATGTTCCTTGCCAAACAATTTTCAAATAACACCTCAAATTGAATTCTGGAGTAGTAGAATGAACCGAAGGTCAGTTGAAACAATTTTCCAGTCCAAGACAACTTAGGAGATTCACAGGAAAGATCTGTCTCATCTTGGGTGGAGCTAGGGTATTCAGGAGCACAGTGAAGACTGTGCAGCACAGGCCCAGCAGTGGGCTTCAGAGGTGACTTCATAATTCCAAGACAGAGTGAAGCACTGTCAGTTGTGGCTGCAGGAGAGCAGAGCACGTAGTCATAGTGCCAGGGCTAGGAGGGGTGCTAGAGTTGGTGACTGGGAAACAAGGTCCCTTCCTGGGTAAAGAACAAAGCACAGGCCAAAAGAGCAATGACCAAACTCTCCTTAGATCATACAAGCTTGGAAACATGGAAAACCTACAGGCCTCCAGAGCTAGCTCTGAAAACAGTAGCAAGAAAGACTTGAAGCTTGGGACAGTGCCCCCCTCCAGCCAGGGAGCAGAGTATAACTTTAACATTAAACTAAAAGTAAAAAATTAGGCTAGGAAAATTCACAAAGAAAGAACCTGATGATAGAAAATTACTATGCTAATGGAGAAGATGAAAATGCAAACTCAGAAGAAGAAAATTAATTCAAAACAGCTATATGAAAAGCATCAAAGAAAAATGTGAATTGGTCAGAGGTTTAAAAAAGAAAAAGAATTCCTGGAAGAGCTTAAAAAAGGAGATGAGAATGATACAAGAAAGTCATGAAGAGAGTCAACAGCTTGGTAAAAGAGACACAAAAATATACCAAAGAAAATAACACCTGTTAGTATAGTAATTCCTCCTACCAAATTTCTTTTACAACAAAATACGGTGCTGATCCCTAAACCAGGAAGAGCAAATGCAGGAAAAAAAAAACCAATTTCCCTAATGAATTTTAAAGCAAAACCTTAAAATAAAAAAACTGACAAGGATATTACAAAAATCAAACATTATAACAAGATAGAATTTGTACCAGGATTGCAAAGATGGTTCAGTATTGGGAAAACTATCTGGGGTAGCTGGGTGGTGCAGTGAGTGGAGCGCCAGCCCTGGAGTCAGGAGGACCTAGGTTTGGATCCAGCCTCGGACACTTGACACATGCTAGCCATGTGACCTTGGGTGGGTCACTTGGCCCTGGTGGCCCTGCCTTTCCCCCTCCAAAAAGAAAAAAAAAATTAGTAAAACTATCAGCATCATTGATCATATAAAAAACAACAAAAATCATATGATTATTTCAATAGATGTAGGGAAAGCTTTTGACAAAATACAGCATTCATTCCTTTTAACAGTCCTGAAAAGCATAGGAATAAATGGAGTTTTCCTTAATATGTTAAATCGTACATATCTAAAACTTTCGGCAAGCATTATCTATAACAGTGATGAGCTAGAATCCTTTCCATTGAGATTAAGGGTTAATAAAGGATACTCATTATCACCACTATTCAATATTATTCTAGAAATGCTAGCTCTAAGACAAGAAAAAGAAATGGAATTAGAATAGGTGATGAGGAAACAAAACTATAGTTGTTTGTAGATAATATGTTTACAGAATCCTAGAGAATCAACTGAAAAACTAGCTGAAATAGCAACCTTAGCAGAGTTGTAGGATATAAAATAAACCCACATAAATCATCAGTGTTTCTGTACATTTCCACTGGAATGCAGCACCAAGAGATAGAGAAATTTTGTTTTAAATAACTGCAAACAACATAAAATAAAGCAGTCTACCTACCAAGATAAACCTAGGAACTGGATGAAGACAATTATAAAATACTTTTCACACAAATAAAGTTATATTTAAACAATTGGAGAAATATTAATTGCTCATGGGTAGGCTGAGCCAATATAATAAAAATGATGATGCTACCAAAATTAACTTACTCAGTTTCATATCAGTCAAATTGCTAAAAAAAAAAAAAGTTAGATAGCTAGAAGACAGCAAAATTCAGCTGGAAGAACGAAAGGTCAAGAATATCAAAGGACATTAATGGAAAAAAATGTGAAGAAAGGTGATTTAGCAGGAACAGATTTCAAACTGTTTTATAAAATGGAAATCATCAAAAGAATCTGGTATTGGCTAAGAAATAGAGTAGTGAATCAGTGGGATAGATTAGGTATATAGTAGTAGCAAATGACCCTAATAATCTAGTATCTGACAAACCCAAAGATGTAAGATTTTGGAAAAGAAAGCACCATTTGACAAAAATTAGTGAGAAAAAAGTCAAAATGGCTACGTGATTTAGACATAAAGGGTAATGTCATAAGCAAACTAAGGAAGTGTAGAATATTTTAGCTTTTAGATATATGGATAAGGGAAGAATTTATGACCAAATAAGAAATAGCATTTTGGGATGTGAAATGGATAATTTTGATTACATCAAGTTAAAAAGGTTTAGTACAAACAAATCCAATGCAGCCAAGATTAGAAGGAAAACAGAAAACTGGGGGGACATTTTATAGCAAGTTTTCCTGATAAAGGCCTTATTTCTCAAACATAGAGAACTGAGTTAAATTTATGAAAACACAAGTCATTCCCCAGTTGGTAAATGACTAGAAGATATGAATCAGTAGTTTTCAGAAGAAGAAATCAAATCCATTTGTACTCATATGAAAAAAAATGCTCTAAATCACTATTGATTAGAGAAATGCAAATTTAAAAAACTTTGAGGTACCATCTCACCTATCAGATTGGCTAACATAACAGAAAAGGAAAATGACAAATGTTGAAGGGAATGTGGAAAAATTAGGACACTGATGCCCTCTTGGTAAGTTGTGAACTGCTCCAAACGTTTTGGAGAACAATTTGCATCTATGCCCAAAGACCTATAAAACTGTGCAGACCCTTTGATCCAGCAATATCACTACTAGGTCTGTACCTCAAAGAGATCAAAAGAAAAGAACTTATATGTAGAAAAATATTTATAGCAGCTCTTTTTGTGGTGACAAAGAATTGGAAATTGAGGGGATGCCCATTAATTGGGGAATGGCTGAAAAAGTTGTGATACATGATTATGATGGAATACTATTGTGCTATAAGAAATAATGAACAAGATACTTTTAGAAAAGCCTTTGAAGACTTAGGTGAACTGATGCTGAGTAAAGTGAAAAGAACCAGGAAAACATTGTACATAGTAACAACATTGTACCATGATTAACTGTGAATGACTTAGTTATTCTCAGCAATAATATGATGAAAAATGCTATCTATCTACCTCCAGAGAAAGAACTGATAGAGTCAGAATGCAGATTAAAACACATTCTTTTAACTTTCTTTATCATTCTTTTTATTTGGAGGGGGAGGGTTCTGTTTTATTTTACAACAAGGCTAATATGGAAATATTTTGCCTTACTGCACATGACGAATCTGTGTCAAATTGCTAGCCTTCTCAAGGACAGGGGTGGCAAGGTAGGGAGAGAATTTGGAACTCAAAGATTTTTTTTAAAAAGAATATTAAAAAATTTTTACATGTGATTAAAAAAAAAATAAAAACAAAGTTAAATACGATCTCATTACTTTTAAGTACATACAAGCATTTCTTAGAAAAGAATTTCAAAAAGGTCTGCTATAGTGATTATATTCTGACTCATTTGTAGAGGGCAAGAGTTAGTTAACATTTATATATACTTGTATACTTGGCTAGTTGCTGAAGTCCTTAAAAATGTTAGAAGACCCTAAAAAATTTCCTCTAAACTTTAAATATTTCTTTATAATTTTGTTGAGACTACTTATTAGCAAAGTCTTTTGTAAAAGTACATAAATTAAACTTCTGAATAGATTTGTTCTAATTTGGATTGACTTTAGTGTTTCTACTTAGACATTTAGAACCTCTGGGTCACTCCTCACTCAAAATTTGAATTATTGCTTTGATTAATAATAGGTAAAGCCTAGTAAGGTGGTAATATGGTAGAAGTTTGAAGATTTTCCATTAAGAGTTTGTTTCAGGGGCGGCTAGGTGGCGCAGTGAATAGAGCACTGGCCCTGGAGTCAGGAGGACCTGAGTTCAAATGTGGCCTCAGACACTGGACACATTTACCAGCTCTGTGACTTTGGGCAAGTCACTTGACCCCATTTGCCCTCCAGAAACCCAAAAAAAAAAAAAAAATCAAATGTTACACATGTAGAGCCTGTATTGAATTGCTTGTCTATCCAGTGGGGGTGGGCGATGAGGGAGGAAGGCAAAGAATCTAGAATTTAAAGTTTTATAATCAGATGTTAAAATGTTATTATTATTAACTATATGCAACTGGGAATTAAGAGATACAGGCAGTGGGGTAGGGAGATCCATCCTGCCCTACTGGAAAGTCAGAGGAGCGATGGGGGAGGACATAGGAGAGAGCAGACTGGGGGAGGGGCTATACAGTGGGATGGCTGTTTTGGGGTGGTGGGCAGGGGAGGGATGGGGAGAAAATTTGTAACTCAAAATCTCGTGGAAATGAGTGATGTAAACAAGAAAATAAATTAATTTTTAAAGTTTGTTTCACTGATAAGTGATATTTGACTTCTATATGAGATGTCTAAAATTCATCTGCTTTTAATTATCATATCTGATCATCAGTCACTTTTAATGGATTCTAATGCAGAAAAACTTGTCTAGATTAACATTGGTGTCTGTATCTTCTCTTTCTCTCCATTCAGGCTCTCAAGAGTGGCAGAAGAAACCATAAGAGACTACTTTGAAGCCCGGCTTGCCCTCCTAGAGCCTGTGTTTCCAATAGCATGTCACCGCCTTTGTGAGGGTCCAGACTTTTCAACTGATTTCAATTACAAAGCACCACAGAACATACCAGAAGGTACCCCCTTTATGGTTTTCTTTTGTATGAACTGAAACTGCAGTAAAAATATTATCTGAATGAGATCTTTCTAAATTATTCTGTCATTTAATATTAGAGCTTATTTCCAAAGGTATTTCTAGGAGTATATACTTTATGAGAAATGGAAGAAAATAGATTAGTAAGGCAGTTGACTAGACCAAGTATAAACAAAAGAGGACCATGCTGGAGGTGAAATAATTTTGAGGGCATTGAGAGTTTGATTCTGAAGTTATCTAAAAGGAGAAAATGATAAAAGGCAGAGACCTTAACTACCAAAAAAAAAAAGCAAGTGAAATGACTAATAATTTTAACCTATACAGTACATTCCCTATAAAATTGTCATGATAGTAAATTTTACATGCATTGAGGACATTCTTGAAAAAGTTAAGATGTGGGAACAGGCAAACTACTTCCTTACAGGATACAGTGACTATGTTTTTACAGTCATACTATTCACTGAAAATTCTGAGGAGTACAAGATTCCATTGCATTTGTTTTTGGCTATAGAAAGCATTTCATCTTGTGTGGCAAAGTACCAGTCTGCTCCAATGTGCCTCCCATATGTCATAATCATACAAAGTTCCTTGAAAGATAGAAGAACAGAAATTACTGTTTGACGTAAGGCTTAAAATGAAAAGGTGCATACTTTTCATTGATGTTTGCCACCACAATGGAGAATGTCGATTATAGAGTCCAAACTAAAGAGCTATTCTACAAAGATGATATATGCAGTCTTCTAGATATTTCTTTTTGCAGATGCCATTATTTTGATCTCTTCAACCCCCAGAGCATTGCAAAGCCTGCTAAATGAGAGCTGTAATTACTCTTAAAAGTGTCTTTCCATTTAAGAATAACCAAGTGGTTAAAGAATGCTTCATTAAACTATAATTTGCCATTGGATGGGTAATTCATGGAGCTGGTCTGTGGGTATATATGTTTTGGAGAGTTGACTAGGTCTAGAGTTGAACAGGAGGAGAGTAAGTTGGATAATCTTCTGGTAGTATCGTGTATCTATGAGTCTTGGAATCCTATAGTTTATGAAGAATTGAGGTTGTGGATCTTCCAAAGGGCAATGGAAAGTATGGTGTGTGGTGAGTGTGAGGATTCTACAACCCACTGCAAATCCAGTTATGCAGTAGAAATTGTGTAAAGAATGTCATCAGAGAAATATATTGCAAGAAAAAAAAGGCTGTGATCATAGTAAGAGTGAGAGATAATTGATGGCTGTCACTTAGTGCATGCTTTTGATTTCAATGCTGTCCAGAGAATGTGAGGAAGACCCCTAACATATTGGATGAAGAGACCAGCAGATTTATTCGAGGTCAGAGATAAGAAGTGTACAGTATGGAAAAGCATGGATGGGTTAAGATTTACTTCATTGAAAGCAGTACCTACAGTGATAATAATGCAACTTTTTTGGAGATTTTCTCCTATATGTCCTTTAATACCAAGTTTAATACATAATTTAAGTGAGATAAACGGGTAGAGTATTGGACCTGGAATCAAGAAGACCTGAGTTCAAATCCAGCGTTGTATACTTATTAATAACTGTGACCCTGGGCAAGTCACTTAACCTCATCTATAAAATGGGGATGATAATAATAGCACCTACTAGGGCTGTTGTAAGGGTTAAATGACATAATATTTATTTCTTTGTTTGGAGGATGGAAGGCAGGGCAATTGAGGTTTAGTGACTAAGGCTGAATTTGAACTCAGGTCCTCCTGACTGCAGGGCTGGTGCTCTATTCACTACACCACCTAACTGCCCCTGACGTAATATTTATAAAGTGCTTTCCAAATCTTAGCATATAAATGCTAGATGTTATTTCTAATTGGATATTTAAATGATTAAAATTTTTCATTCCAACTATTGTGCTATAAGAAATGGGAAGGAGACAGACTTCATAATTACCTGGAGAGGCTTATACGGACTGATGCTAAGTGAGAAGAGCAGAACCAGGCAAAACCTGTACACAATCACAGACACATCGTACATATGATG
>JAQQSV010013287.1:0-12561 GCA_028646515.1 Pseudochirops corinnae | reverse complement strand
AAGATCTACAGGCACCAAGGTATAGAAATTCATCTTGCCTTACTAGAAAGTTGGCAGGGGATGGGGGGTGGGGATGGGGAGTGGGGATGGGGGAGGTTATAAGAGAAAACATATTGGGGAAAGGGGTATTCAGTAGGCTAGCTATTCTGGGGTGGGGGGTAGGGGAAATATGGGGAGAAGAATTTGTAACTCAAAATCTTGTGGAAATGAATGTTGAAAACTAAAAATAAATAAATAAATTGAGAAAAATGGCGAAAGAATACTTAGACCCCAGTTTTAGCCCAGGGCTTGGGAAAAAGCAAGGCTCCCCAAGCAGCCTCTTATTCTGGAACTACAGAGTCATGGATTCCTTAATACGGCATAGAATCTAGCCTCAGTATAACAGTCTTCCACTTAGCAGCTAGAGTGGATGCTTAGACCTAACCACCCTACCCACCAGTGGAGGAGGCAGCAGAATCTGGCTCAGGCCACAAAGTATTCCTGTAAGAACTAAGGATGCAGACCTAAGTAAATGTACATTTTTAAAGATAGAAATAAAAATATTTCTACAATTAGATCATTTTAAGGCTAGGGAATAATATAATGGCAACCTAAGTTCCTCTTGTTTTCTTTTTCCACAGCATCATAAAATTTATTCTAGATGAAAAATTCTCTGCCTAACCTTCCAATATTTATATCTATCTCTGGTTTTAGCCCCTGCCTTTTTATGATTGAGGCAAAATTCAGTTTACTAGAAACCTTTAGACAATAAAATAGCAAGTTATAGTATCTGTGGTTAGTCACATATCAGAATAGAAAGGTGGGGAAAGAGCAGAATGATTTCTTGGAACTTCCCTCAGCTGGGATCCTCATTTCTTTGATACCTGTAGAGCCAAAGATTATCCTCCATGTCTCCCTTTTCTGCAGCTCCTCAGTAATCCCTTTGTGCCATGCTTGCTCCAACCTTTTAATCCCAGGCTCAGAATCACATCTTCACTTATTCTGAAATAGTTTCTCCCTTTTATATGAAGTGCTTAGGGCATGACTCAGTCTCTCCCCTACAATAGCTTTGATTAATTACAAGTAGTGTATAGATCCTGTTCACAATCTCTTCTGATTGTTTTATTTAATCAGAAATAAAAGCACTTATACCTCATTGAGGCACTAGAGTTAATCATTAATCTCTCACAAACCAAGAACTAGCATTATATGTAATAGAGAAACATTAGAGGCTCTCTAGTAATATCAGCGATAAAGCACTAACATTCAGCATAGTTCTACTAGCAATAAGAAAGAAAAGAAAACTGAAGGACTAAATATGATCAAAAAGAAAAGGATGATTTATTTTTTTAGATAATATGGAAAACCATAGAGATTTTATGAAAAATAAGTAGAAATATTTAATAACTTCATTGAAGTAGCAGGATATGAAAAAAATCACAAAAATAATCAGTTTCTCTCTGTATAATAACCAAATATAGAATGAATAGTTAGAAAAAGAAATTTTATTCAGAATAACTATTGAATGTATACAATATCTGGGAGCTGACCTACCAAGACATCCTTAAGACTTAAAGAAACATGGGGCAGTTAGGTAGTGCAGTGAATAGAGTACCAGCCCTGGAGTCAGGAGGACATGAATTCAAATATGACCTCAGACACTTGACATTTACTAGCTGTGTAACCTTGGGCAAGTCACTTAACCCCAATTGCCTTGCCCTCCCCCACTACTGAAAACATACACAAAAAATTTTTTTTTACATGTAATTGGGGAAAAAATAAAATATTACATCATTTAAAAAAGAAAGAAAGAACTCATAACCCTGACCAAAATAGCAATTAATCATGACTTCAAAAGATAGACTCTGAAAACATCCCTCACCTCTAGGTAAAAAGGTAAAGGAGTTGAGATGCAGATCAAATATAGCTAAAGTATTTATTTAATTTGCTTAATTATGTCTATTTGTTACAAGAGTGAGCTTCCTCTGAGGTGTGAAGGGGAGGTGGGTTAATGGATTGTTATAGAGATGAAAAAAGATTTTTAAGAATATTTTAAGAGTCATCAAGGATATCTATTAACCCAAATTAGGTCATCCTAGACAGAGTTAGACTGCCTCCACATACTAAACCAGGTAAAAGCCCATAATTTCTGGGTACCAGATAAAGTTTCTAAGAGACAAAATACATGACAAAGGTGGTATTTCATTGAGAGAATCTGTCAGGAAGTGGAAATGTCATTAGGCTATTTCTAGTGGGAAATCTCCAGGACTTTAATTTGAAACAGGTTTAGAATTTTGGAGACCTAGAACCTAGCATCTACATCACAGGTTGCCATGAGAATCAAATAAAATAAGTAAGGCATTTGTAAACTTAAAGCCCTATATAAATGCTAGCTGTTTTAATTATAGGGAAATGAATGACACAAATAGAAATAATTTATTTAAAATACATATATATACATCAATATGTACATATGTAAATATGCAATATATACAACCCTAATAAAATAAAATAAGCTAATTTATTGAGTAGGCAGTAGGAAATTGTTCTAGAAGTATTATATTTGTGGAAGAATATTATACCAAGGTTCTGCTTCTGAAATAAGAACTATACATTAAAGCTTCCAAAGAAAAAGTCATTTCCAAATTGAATACTGGACTTAGCGTGGGACACAAAGTTTATCTATGTGTATTTTACCTGAGTATTTTTTGCATGTGCAATCTGAGTTGGGTGATTCCCATGAAGTGTAGCAGATGTTCTGAGAGCCACACCAGGTACATTCACTGCTGTAATCAGGAGAGCTCCAACTGCTGACAAACCCCACATTCTCCCTGGTTTGGTGAATGCTGACAAGATACACATTTTCCCCTTTCCAGGTTCAACATAAAGCCTAATGCTGATCAAGCAAAGTGAGTTCCCCATTTGGCCCCGTGTTTGGCGCTGCTCAGCATGTATGGTGGTGTTGGCAAGCAAAAGAGGCATTTTTCTGAACCATGACCAGGTGTAGAAAACCAATGCAGTCACAGTGAGGGCCTCCATGAAAAGAGGTGGGGAATTCTTTGACCTGGGCAAGACGAGGAAACTAAAGAATAACTATAGCCAAATATCTCAGAGAATTTTGATCAAGCTTATTTGATCATAATCATTTGAATGTGGGATCAAAACACTCCATCGCTGGAAATATTTGGGGGCTGACTCACCACCACCCAAGTGGCACAATTGGTATTCCTGACTTCTCATTATGTGACAGAGACATCTAGACAAAGCATCAATGAGATGGACCCAAATTCATACCCTTCTCTCATTCAGCCACAGTCACAAAAGCTGAGGATTATCAAAGATAGTACTAGCATCTCTGTCAATGAAACACAAGCATTTTTTTTTTTTAAGATGTGCTCTTTTTACTCAAGTAAGCTCCCGGAAGAGCAGGAATAGTGAGTTTTCAAAAGACATAAATGAACTCCTTATCTTGAGATGACTTCTTTCCTTTTTTCTGTCAAACTACATATCTGATCTCTCTTCCCAATCCCCAAGCTTTTAAAACTCTTCTCCAGATTCATTTCTTGTATGGAATCTTCCCAAATTATATGGAATTGTTTCAGTCATTCTGCTTATCTTCTTTGTGCTTAGCCCAGTGCTTGGCACATAGATAGATATTCTTCATAAAAGCTTGTTGATTAATGAAAGAATTGCTCTCACCTGATCCTAACCTCACCTCACCCTGATCATTCTTCTCCAGGATTTATGTAAAACAAGTCAACTCTGTTATTTGCATGATCACAATATGGAACTTTCAGGCCCTTCAAATATTCTATCTGCCTGTCCTCAGAGTCAGGAAGACCTGGTTTTAAGTCATTCCTTGGGAAAATGTGAGTTCTGTGTCTCTGGGTAAGTCACTTAACTTCTCAGTGCTCTCAGCATTTCTCTAAGACTCTGAGCCTCAACCAATAATTCAGCACAAATTTATTAAATGCTAGCTTCATTCTAGACACTCTGCTAGGTGATCAGATAGCAATACAAAGAATGAAACCTCTCTGCTCCCAAGGAGCATGTATGCAAATGGCAAGTATAAAAAAAGTATACATAGAAATACATACAAAAATATATACAGAGAATAGGTGGCACAATAGATAGCGTACCAGGCTTGAAGTTTAGAAGACTCATCTTCCTGAATTCAAATCTGGCCTCAGACACTTACTAACTATGTGACCCTGGGCACATCACTTAACCATGTTTGCCTCAGTTTCCTCATCTATAAAATGAGCTGGAAAAAGAAATGGCAAGCCATGACAGTATCTTTGCCAAGAAAACCTCAAATGAGGTCATGAAGAGTCAGACAAGATTGAAAAATGACTGAAGAACAAGAAGTCACTACCAATGGGGGCGTGGGGAGGAGTTTCAGGAAATGTCATATAGGAGATAGTTCTCTATGTCTTTAAGGAAAAGAATTCTTTGAGGTAGAAATGGAGAAGAATCTCCTTCCAACAATGAAGGATGACCAGTGGAAACTACAAATACATACTCAGGTTCTCCCAAAAGTCTTAATGCCATTTTAAATTTTAATAGTTTAAATGTTAAATAACTAAAACTTTATTAGTTTAATAGCTTTAAAATGCTCAAAGACTTTTGGAATTTCTTCTATAACCTGTAGAGAAATTGTTGATCTGAATTGGTAAAGGAAATTTCTTCACTGGGAATTCTCTGTCTTGATGAAATCATAGATCCAAACCAAAAATTAAATCAGAGAGTTTCTATCCTACTTTTAAAATTCAGTTGCAAAAAAATAAAATAAAATTCAGTTGCTATCCTAATTACAACATACTTCGATGGCAAAATTTCAGTGAATCAGAATACATTTAAATGAATCACCCTAATGAACAGGGTCCTTTAGTGATTCCAGAGACACTTCTAGATCTTGAAGAGCCTCCAACTCAAGAATATCCAATGCACAATAGATGTGTAGCAGTGATAGCTAATGAAATTTGGGTTACTAGAACCTTGGATGAGAGTATACTATCTATAACCCTGTACAGCTGCTACTAGTCATGCATTTATCTTTGTTTCTGTCCTCCTGCCCTTTTCATGTGTAGGTGTGTTTTGTCTTTTCTATTCAATTCTGATATTCATTCAAGGGTAAGAATTATATCTCTTATGGTGTATTCCTTTTCCTGTCATGTATGAGGGGTACACAACAAGCACTGAAAATATTTTGAACACTAATTGTGTGTGGTTTAAAAAATCAGCCAGGTCAGTCCATTTGCTGAAAAGATCTATTAATTTGGTTGTGGATAAGGAGAAGAAGATATCAATCTGTTGGTTCTTTTTTTTTCTTTTGTATATTTAAATATTCCAAGTGGCAATTCTGCCTATAAGCTAGAATATCACATAGAGAGAGAAATAACAATGATCAGAGTGTTGGTGACAATTGTCTCTTCTTGTGATTGAAATATTTAGAAAGAATTCAAGAAATGCTAGATACCTTTTAGAACAGACCTATGTTCCTTGCCTTCTAGGAACTTACCCTTTAAGGTGACATATGCATATTTATGAGCCATATGGACCTGTCAAATTACAATGGGAATTATCTTGAAAATATGGAGCTGGAGAATCATTTCTGAGGGAGATCTGGAAGAAAAATTATTCTAGAGGTAGATTCATAGGTAGTTTCAGTAATTGGAATAATTGCTTAGCATTGTAACCAAATTCTAGGGATTTTGAGTATAATAATGGATTGATATAAATCTTCCAATAAAGACACAAACATACATCTCAGACACTAGTTTGGGAGTTGTTACTATAAACAAGGAAGTAGCATGGAAATGTTAGGACCACTAAAGCCAATTGTAGGAGAATATGAATTAAAGTACATCTTCAAGGTGAATGAAACATGAAACTGGGGTATTTTCCCACGCTGTTTATGGTGAAATTTACCTTGATAGTGGGAAATAGACTGGTGAGGTGTTTTGGGGGTTTTGTTTATTTGTTTTTATTGAATGTGAAGAAACAACATTTAGACTCTAGAACATTTAGAATTTAAAAGTTGGAAACAAACTTGACGATCACATAATATAACCTACTTATTTTTCTGATTAAAAAAAAGAAACTGAGGGTCAGAGGGTTTAAGTAACTTGTTAAAGGTCGAACTAGTTAGTAACAGAACTAGGATTATACACTACACAACACTGATTTCATAGTAGGAGACCTGAGGGTAGGACCTGGCTTTTCTGTGCTTAGTACAGTACCTAGCATATAGTAGGCACTTAATAAATGCTTATGGGGGTGGTTAGGTGGCACAGTAAATAGAGCACTGGCTCTGGAGTCAGAAGGACCTGAGTTCAAATGTGACCTCTGACACTTGACACACTTACTAGCTGTGTTAACTTGGGCAAGTCACTTAACCTCAATTGCCCTGCCTTTCCCCCTCCAAAAATAAAAAAAAAGCCAAAAAAAAAAAAGAAAAGAAAGGTAAAAAAAAAAAATAAATGCTTATGAACTGACTGGTCAGACACTAGAATCCTCATAAAGAACATGGTGAAGGCAAATAGGAATAGAGAAGTTGATCATGGGGGTTTAATAGTCAATTATCAATAATGATAAGAAAGAAATTATTTGATGTAAAATTATTTTTTTAAGTATAGGAAAAGAGAAACCACTTAACTGTGTAAGGTATGAGTAGTTCAATTGTGAAAATGGCAACATCTTATGTATGTTTACTGGAACCTGGTGGAGCAAAAAACTAGATTCCTATGTTCTATTTACTGAAACTATGATTCATTGTGTGAAGTTATTGCTTCAACTGGTCAGAGTAAATACTAAAACAAATCGCTAGATTGTTGCCATAGTGAATTCATCTATAGCTAGACTGTCTTATTTGTTCAATCAACACATACTGGTTGAGAACCTATGACATACAAGGCTTTGTGCTAGGCGATCAACTGCATTTTTTCCCCCCACAGGAAAAAAAAAATAGATTTAGTGGGGAGAAGAGGAGTATAGTACTCTTCACTAGAGAAATCCTTCCAATTTGATTTTGCCCAATTAAAGACTGTTCTTTAGTCATGGTCCCACAGACAATTTTGAATGGAGGCAGAATGACGCAAGGGAAGGAGCACTGGATTTGGAGTTTGACGACCTAGGTCTAAATCCTGATTCTTTTACTTGCTAATAACAAAGGCAAGTAAGGAAGTTATTTTAATTTTTTTTTCAATTAACAAGCATTCATTTTCTCTCCTTCCTTCGGTGGAAAAAAAATTAACAAAACTCTTATAACAAATAGTCCAGCAAAACAAATTCCCCAGTTTGGGCATTTCCAAAGTAGGTAAATATGCAAGGAAAGAAGTTATTGCTTTGTTGTCCTGTGTTTTTGGCAAGTGGTCTTGTCAGATCCTCTTGCTAAAATATCACAAAACATCTTTTGTTTCTCCTATGGATACTCACCCCTCTGCCCCCTTCATATTACCTAAATTCCTCACTATTAAACCTTTTTCATAAACAATTTTATTGTATAATCTCAATTATCTACTGTTTCTCTTTGGTAAGTCATACCTTTTCAAGTTTCTTTTAATCACAAGTTCTATCCCACCAACTCTGTAATTTCTGTGAAGTCAAATTCACCTCTCCCTGAAAATGGATTCTGGCTTAGAAAATTTTTGTTGTTGCTGTTCAGCTGTTTTCAGTCATGTCCAGGTCTTCATCACCCCATTTGGAATTTGCTTGGCAAAGATACTGGAGTGGTTCACTATTTCCTTCTCCAGCTCAAATTACAGGTAAAGAAACTGAGGCAAACAGGTTTATGTGACTTGCCCACAGTTAGTAAATATCTGAGGTCACATCTGAACTCTGGAAAAAGAGTCTTCCTGACTCCAGGCCCAGCATTCTAGCCACTGTGCCACCGAGCTGTAGTTTAGAAGACATATGTGGACAATGTTCTCCTTTCTTCCTTTTCAATGTGGAGCCCTTTCGATTACATTTGCAAGTGTCTAGGAAAGTATATTTTTATGAACTTTCATTAGATACCCTATCATTAGCAAGTGGCCTCTCGCTGACACATTTTAAGCCATTGTCCAGAAATAAAAATCCTATTCTCAAACACTCTCTTTGTCAAATATTCACTTTTCAACATCCACCTTTCTCTTCTAAAGCCTCAACCTTCAACAAGCTTTTCATGAAGAGTGTCATGAGAATTGTATTATATGCATCTTAGAGAAATATACCATAGACCTGACCCATAAAAGTTTCAGCAGAATTACTCAGGCAGAAAGTACTCAAACAGAACACAGGAACCATAGCTGTTTTGATCTCAGTAATAGTTTATGAAATCCATCAGAGATACAACAAAAGGCTGATCAAAGCAAGGACACCAATAATCTGAACCGTTTTTTTGCCAGAGCCTGCAAAATCCTTTATTCCCCTTTTACATGTCTGGCTGGAAAGTAAAAGCAGATGTCTGCTGTAGCCACCAAGAAAAGCCACAAATCAGAAAGATTTCAAACAAATACATTTTCTTTTTTGTGCAGCGAAGTTTATATTTGTGCCAACTGATCTCAAAGTCACTTAGATGCCAGGTATTCCTGTTGACTGGCAACTTGCCAATCCAAATTCATATATAGCTGCATTATTATCTTTCATGTAACCAAGCTTAAGAGATGGTCCTTGGTAATACAAATGGGATTGTGTATTTTGCTTTTTTCAGCAGTTCAAGCTTCCCTTTCTGGGTCCACAGGGTGGAATAACCCAGGTGCTAGTACCTTCCTCTCTAAGATTATTTCCCAGATACTCTGTATGTATCTTGTGATGTATTTAGTTATTTACATGTTGTCTCTCCCATTAGAAAGTGAGCTCCTCAAGGACAAGAACAGTTTTTTAATCTTTCTTTTGCTCCCAGAAACTTAGCACAGGGCCAAGTAAGCATTTAATCAATGTGAGGTTTTTCTGTTTGTTGGTTGGTTTTTTGATTTGTTTGTTTTTTTATTGAGTCACAGGGCTTAGGAAGAATAAAAACCATCCTTCTGTTATACCTGTAGGAGAGGAAGGTGAATTCTGGTTCATTAGAGGTGAATCTTGACCTCTGGTAGGGAGAGAGAAAGACAGAGACAGGGAGACAGAAAGACACTCACACTCACACTCACACACACACACACACACGCACACACACGCACACACACACACCACAGGGGGACGAGAGACAGAGAGAGAGAGAGAGAGAGAGAGAGAGAGAGAGAGAATCTTTTGTTTTTACATCACTTCCATTTCCAAATATATCCCTTTCTCTTCTCTCCAAAAGCCATCCCTTGCAACATAGAATAAAAAAGAATGGGAAAAACATAAGCAATTCAACAAAACCAACCAACATATCAACCGAGTCAGACAATATATGCGTAATTCTACACTACTTTACAGTGAAGGGAGGAAGCTACGTTCTTTTCATCCCTTCACTGTGCATGATCTTTGACATTATAATTGTGCAGCTTTCAGTTTGGGGTGGGGGAGGAGGGGGCCAGCCTTTCCATTTATATTGTATTTAAGATTGTATATTTAACTATTCTGGTTTTGGTGTGTGTATAATATTATATATTATATGTCTTTCCATGTGACATCTTCATATTCATCATTTCTAATGGTGTATAATATTCCATTACATTCATGTGCCACAATTTAACTGCACTTCAATCAATAGGCACATACTTTGTTTCCCATTTTTTGCTCTCCAAAAAAAACCCCCAGAAAATGTTATGAATATTTTGATGTATCCGGCGCCTTTCTGGGTTTGACTTCTTTAAGTAATTTGCCTAGTAGCAATGTCTCCAGGGGCATGGGTAATTTTTTTTATTTTAACATAATTACGTATTGCTTTTCCAAAGGATTGGAATAATTCAATGCTCCATCCAATGACTCCATCGGTGTGCCTCTTGCTGTAGTCCTAACAATACTTGATCATCTTTACCTTTTGTCATCTTTGTGAATTTTCAAATATTATTTGAAACCTCAGAGTTATTTTGATTTGCATTTCTTTTTTAAAGATTGAGAACAATCTTTCATATGGTTGTCAATAGTTTGCAATTCTTTTGACAAGTTTATTCAAATGCTTTGACCATTTACCCATTGCAGGATATCTCTTGATCTTCTATATTTATGTTATGTACAAATCTTGGATATCAACATTAATAGATCTTACTTGATGAAGTTTTCCCCCCTGTTTTTTGTCTGAGCTACATTGGTTTTGCTATGGAAATCTTTTCAATTTTATGTGATTAAAATTATTTGGAAGGGGTAATTAATTGTTTTTTATTCTATACCAGAATGTCAAAGATCGAACAATCAAAAACAAGCAAAAAATAAAATAAAACACCCCAAACCACAGACAATATTTAGCCTGTTAAATATATTTTATATTCTTTAGTTCCCCTTTGGGAAATCTTTCTGTGCCTCAGTCTCCTTATTGTAAAAGAGGAAGATTAGACTAGCTTATTTATGAACATGCAAAATTATTTTAACTATAAGTCTGTGTTAACTGTACAAACCTTTTGTAACCTTACCAAATATATTTCTAAGAGTCAAAGCAAAAAAAGGTATTTTTTTAAGTGGGGGAAGCAAATAGGAATTTGGCTAGATGTGGTGGTCAATACGAACTTACTGATCTCCAAGCTCAGCTGAATTTGATCATAATTAGATAGCTGGTGTACTCCTCTCATGTCTGTGGGCCCCTAGAATAGCTACCCTTGGTTTAAGGTATTTCATGAGTCCACATACATTCAAAATAATATCTTACAAGTCCCTATCAATTTATTACTTTTTCCCTAGTCAGCCAGAGAACAAAAAGCAAAGACATTCATTGCTATAATAAGATTCTTAATAGAAAATCCTTGCTATAAACCTAGGACACACTCCCCCATGAATACATATGCCACCAGTGGGGAGGGTGAGCATGAGGTGTCCATATGTGGGGAATATATACGGAGGGATAACTCACCTCTGATGCTTCATCCCTGACATATTCTGGTGATTTCACTTCTTTGTTCTCACTGAATTTGTTTCTCCCTGGGCAAAGTATCTCTGTTAGGTGCATTGCTGACTACCTAGTCTCTATTAGCTTGATGGTAACTTTTGTGCACATAATCTTCACTAGCTAATTGTCTTTCTGGTCTTAGAATATCTGTATATATATCTGTTGGAGTCTGTTGGTCCCTATTGTTCTCCCATATACCATGTTCTGGTAGCTTTAGGACACATGATTTCACTGTGCCTTATCTTCTGAGAAAATCTCTTCAGGCACATCCAAGCCATCTCATCTTCAGTCTGCTACAGTATAGTAGCTAAAATCTTCCTTTGAGGTTGGCCTCATAACTCTTTAGTCATAGTCACTACATTCAGCTATCAAAAGCCAGGAGGAATACCCCAAGGCTAAGTTTGGGGCTTTCCTTTTTGATCCCTTTATCTGGATAGAGATGAAAGCCTTCCATTGCAGATAACTAACTGGTTCTCTCTGATTGAGCTTCATATAAATTTACCAAGAATAAAGGTAAGCTAAGAAGTCTAGGTCAGTGTTTTCCATCCATCTATCCCACATTCCAGTATTTCTCCAGGTATACATCTCTCAGCAACAAAACATGAATGCTGGGGGGCAGAGCCAAGATGGCAGCGTAGCAGCAGCAACATATTGCAGCTCTCACATAGCCACCCCAAAATACCCATAAAATAGGACTCTAAACCAATCCTAGAACTCCAAAACGCACACAAAGATACTTCCCACTAAAGTCAGCTCAGCTACAAGGAATCATATCAGCACTGCGAACCGAAACCAGCCTGGCCAAAAGCCGCAAGCCACGGCTGTGCCCTGGAGGCGGCTGGGTGGGAGGAGCCTCTCAGGTGAGTGGATCAGCACTAGCTGCGAGTGGGGATTGTGAAAGGGGGAGATAAGCAGTCCGGCCGAAAGGCCTTCAGAGCGGAAAACCAAAAGGCAGAGGTTTTGCACCCGCCTCCGCATTGCAGCTTCCTGCTCACAGCCTGCAGACAGCAGGGGGACTGAGCGATTGTTCTGAGGCCAAGAGCTCTCGTGTTGAGCAGCCTGGATCTGGATCGCCGTCTTGGGCCTTGGTTCTGAAGTCTTCACTATCCAGTCAGCCAGAAGTAAATAGGAAGAGTTCCCAGCATCTTCCTGAGAGCTACGGCAGCTGGGAGGACCCCAGCGATTTGGGACAGAACTTTCCCTTCTGGAAGCAGAGCACCATAGAGATATTTTAAAAAAATCACGGTCTGAACAACCATGAGTAAGAATAAGCATAAGAAGCAAAGTAAGAACAGCTCCCAAACCCTAGATTCCTTCTTTGGGGAAAAGAAAGATCATGGGAGAGAGAGGGAGGAGGACAGCGCAGCCAGAGCGCCCCCACCAGGGGCCTCGAATAATCATGAAGAATGCCTTAAACCTAGAGATGGGCTGAAGAAGGATTTCCAAAACCAAATAAGGGAAGTGGTAGAAATATTGGGAAGAGAAATAAGAATGTTGCAGGAAAATCATGATAAAAGAGTCAGCAGTATGACTGAAGAAATCAATACCCTAAAAAATAGATTAACCCAAATGACAAA